>CM044907.1:54060059-54264080 GCA_024500145.1 Gentiana dahurica var. dahurica | reverse complement strand
CCAACGTTGTGTTGAGAAAAATCGGTGCTTAACTGGGAAAAATGCCATTTTCTAGTAGACGAAGGAATCGTTTTGGGACATAAGGTGTCCAATCTTTGGTATTCAAGTTGATAAGGCTAAGGTTGAAGCCATTGAAAAGATGACGTACCCTAAGACAGTGAAAGAGGTACGAGGTTTTCTAGGACATGTTGGCTTCTACCGGCGTTTCATTAGAGACTTTTCTACGATTGCCAAGCCTTTATCAAATCTCTTGAAAGAAGATGTAGATTTCTTGTTCGATGCGAAGTGCAAAGAAGCTTTCAATTGTCTGAAAGATAAGCTTATCAGTGCCCCTATTTTAGTAGCACCTGACTGGACCAAGCCTTTCGAGTTGATGTGCGACGCCTCTAATTACGCCGTAGGCGCAGTTTTAGGTCAAAGAGTTGATAAAAGGTTTAGGCCCATTTATTATGCGAGTCGTACCTTGAACCCGGCTCAATGCAATTATACTACGACTGAGAAGGAATTCTTAGCTGTTGTTTTTGCCATTGACAAGTTTAGAAGTTATCTTCTAGGGTCTCAAGTGATTGTATGGACAGATCATGCAGCTTTACGCTACCTTATGGATAAAGCAGATGCCAAACCAAGGTTACTTAGATGGATTTTAATTCTACAAGAGTTTGACCTTGTGATTAAAGATAAGAAAGGTAGTGAGAATATTGTGGCTGATCATTTATCTCGCTTAGTAAATTAGGGTGCAGAAAATCACAATGAGATAGGCATTGATTTTCCGACTGAGCAATTGATGAAGCTTGAAACGGTTAGGCCGTGGTATGCTGACTACGTCAACTATTTAGCGAGCGGTCATTTAGAAGACATGACGTATCAGGAGAAGAAAAAGTTCTTTTCTGATCTCAAATATCTCGTATGGGAAGATCCTTATTTGTTCAGAGTCTGTAAAGACGGGTTGCTTCGACGGTGTGTTCCTGAGCATGATCAGTGGGATATTTTGGAACAATGCCATAGTGGTCCTACCGGAGGTCACTATGGAACACCGAAGACGGTTGCAAAGATTCTTCAAGCTGGATTCTACTGACCGACTCTGTTTAAAGATGCAGAAGCCTTTTGTAAAGGATGTGATAGGTGCCAGAGAACAGGAAGGCAGAGTAGTAGGATGGAAATGCCACTTAAGCCCATTCTTGAATGCGAAGTTTTCGATGTTTGGGGCATAGATTTTATGGGACCCTTTCCATCCTCTTGTGGTAATAAGTATATCCTCGTCTGTGTGGATTATGTTTCAAAGTGGGTCGAGGCCATAGCTACTCAAACTAATGATCATAAGGTTGTAAAGAAATTCTTGCAAAAGAATATCTTTACTAGATTCGGCTGTCCGAGAGCACTCATTAGTGATGAAGGTACTCACTTTTGCAATGCGCCGCTTGACAAGATCCTTGAGAAGTATGGTGTCAAACATAAGATTGGTACACCATATCATCCTCAAACTAGTGGCCAAGTCGAGGTAAGCAACCAGAGCTTGAAAAGAATTTTGGAGAAGACCGTGAACAATAATCGATCTAATTGGAGTCTTAAATTGGATGACGCGTTGTGGGCTTATCGCACTGCATTCAAGACCCCGATGGGCACGTCACCCTTCCAAATGGTCTATGGCAAAGCTTGTCATTTACCTGTCGAACTTGAACACCGAGCTTTCTGGGCAATTAAATTCTTAAATTTTGATAGCCAACTCTGTGGGGAGAAAAGGTTGTTACAGTTGAACGAGCTCGACGAATTCAGACTCCGTGCATACGAGAATGCTAAGCTCAGCAAGGAGAGAACTAAGATACTCCATGACGCTAAGATCAAGGACCGGGAATTCAAAGTTGGTGACATGGCTTTACTCTATAATACTAGACTTCATTTGTTTCCTGGTAAGCTTAAGTCTAGATGGTCTGGTCCCTTTGAGATTCTCGAGGTTAATCCTAGTGGAGTAATTACTTTGAACGGGTATGGTAATCAAGCTTTTAAGGTGAATGGTCATCGACTTAAGAAATATTTTGGGCAACCGAAGGGAAAGCCTGAGATTCTTTATTTCCAAAGCAGAGATGAGAGTACAGATGTCCTGATTTGTGAGGAGATTCCATCTTATTTCTTTGAGTCAGATGACGATGACGTTCCTATCTCCACCCGTGAGGTACCTTCTGCTGAAACTTCTGATCATACCACTGTGTCTATGCCTATCGTCCGCAAGAACAAGAAGAAGAGAGTCAGTGTAGTTTGGAGAGAGAAGTTTAATGATCTTATTGCACACTTGACTTGTTGTTGTGGTGAAAATCATTTCCGCCCCAATACTTCTGATTCTGATACTGAGGTGGCGGTAGTCAAACCAAAGTGGCCCGATCCGGGTTGATCTTTTGAACTTTGTGTCAAGCTATTGACATTAAAAGAGCGCTCCTAGGAGGCAACCTAGTTTTCTTTGTTTGTTTCCTTTTCTTAGGTTGTTTTGTTTTATTGTGTTAGAAATAATACTTTAGTTGATTTGGTGTTGATGGTTATTCCTCTTACGTTCATTGTGAGTGTTTGGTGTTATGTGTTGCTCATATACCCCGTGTACCCCGAGATTATATGGTATGTCGAGTGTTGCAGATACTTTTGAGCAGGTTTTCGAGTTACTACTGTCCAGTGTTGTCTATTCGAGTTGTTGCGGTATGTTCATGCTCCGGCCTGACCTCTGCCAACTTTCATCCGACAACCACTGTTGAAACCAGCTAAGTTTTCTTTTTCTTTTATTCTGCACATTCTGAGGACATAATGTGATTTAAGTGTGGGGGGGTGTTTGGGTGTGTTTTTATGCTATATCCTTTGAAATATGAGTGAAAGTTGAATTTCTGCGAAATTTAAAATTTTTTGTGAGTCTCGAGCATATAATTGGAACTAGATGCTTGCTAGTTGTAGTTTTCTAACGATGATAGTATGTGACTTAGTGAGATAACTATAGCATGTTTTACTTTTATGGAGATAGTTTCGTTTCACACTCACGGAAGCCTTTGATTTTGAAGCATGACTTTTGAATTATATCCTTTCATTATTTTTAATGATTCATCTTAGGAAGGTCGGTATAGTTACACCTAAGTTAGACCGTGTACTGTGAATATCATAAAGTTTGAATGTGATGGGTGAGATGTAACTTATGACTTTGAAAAGTGAATAAATAA
This sequence comes from Gentiana dahurica var. dahurica, assembly GCA_024500145.1. Lineage (NCBI taxonomy): Eukaryota > Viridiplantae > Streptophyta > Magnoliopsida > Gentianales > Gentianaceae > Gentiana > Gentiana dahurica. Next base: position 54,260,889 of record CM044907.1, on the reverse strand, counting down.
AGTGAGTGAGCAATTATTAATAACTACGTTTGTCGGAAGCTGGTTTATGATTTGAGTGCGGTAGGGTATACCTCGTATGTCCTATACCACTATGACGACCAATAGCTCACGACAGTCAGTTTATAGCTACCTTATGATTTGAGTAAGGTAGGGTGTTATCCCGAAACATCCTATTCTACTATGATGGGTAAGAGCTTATTCTGATATGCGTCAAATTTGAAAATTTTGAAAAATGATGAGTAAAAATAAAAGTGAAGTCTTTGTATCATGGATCTTATACCCAGTAGAACCGCATGATATGCTGTAGGGATTATCCTACTGAGTGCGTGGGAAGGCTTTGAGTGGAGCTGTTACTATCTGTACCTAGGATAGTCATTGGAATTTCTGAGAGGATATTTCTTTGAAAGGCTTGTTAGATTGAGAACGGCTTGTCACACTTACACTGAATCTATCTCTGTGTTGGTATCATTTGCTATAGTTGTTGTATCTGTGGTTACGTGAGTTAGAGATCTATGTGGATTGCATGAAAGTTGAGCTATAGTTTTGATTGTTTTGTCCGAGGACGTACAAAAAGCTAAGTGTGGGGGTGTTGTTAAGGCCATATTTATATGATTATTAAGGGTGTATTTCATTATTATTTTTCCCACATTTGCATAATTTACATGAGAATTAAGGGTTTAAGTGTAACTATTTAATAAAGATGATTTTAAGAGGGTTGTATGCAAAATTGATGATTTTAAGTGTTGATTTAATGGAATTATTATTATTTGGATTTTATTACATTTTTGCATTGTTTATTTATCATGTAGGTGTTGATTTTGAATGATATAATGAGGATAAATAAAGCTCAAGTCGAATTATTCAAGATAGAGTTGGAATTGGCTCAAAGAAATTGGATAAAGATGATGAAATCCGACCCTCAGCATCTTGGACGGCGTTCGTGCGGCGTCCATTCCAGACGGGCGTTTGATAAAGTGGACGGCGTCCGGAATTGTGTTTTACATTCAGAGAGTTCAGACGGAGGATGAACGGCGTTTACTCAGCGTCGAGCATTCTGGACGGGCGTCCTGAAGACCGGACGGCGTCCGTTGCCGACTTAACCCTAACCGACTCAAATTCCTATAAATAAAGCGGCAGCCCCAACCCTAATTGATATACCACATAATTGAGATCGCAAATTCACCAAAAAGCTGCGGCGAGAGAACCCTAATTTCACAGAGATGCAAATCTCCCAACCAACAATCATATCCAACATGATTGTTGGCTAGAAACCTTGCAGTGAGTCGACGGAGGAAGCCCATCATCAACACAACCAACTAGAGAGTTCGATGCTTTGTGTTAGTGAGTTTAATTTATAGTTTTTCATCACTTTGGATCTGTTTTGTATTGATCATGTTTTGTTGGAATTAACGATTTGATGAAACGATTTATCTATATCTATATGCTTGGATCTATGTATGAAAATATATTGGTTTAAGTTCTATTTCGTTCAAGTGATGCAATTATTCGTGTTTTAAGAGATTATGCATGATTAGTTGAGTAAGAGTTTGGAAACAACCTCGTGATTTCGTGTTGATTGTATGTTTAGTTTATTTGAAAAGATAAACGAAACCCTAGAATTTGATTGAAGATATTTAATTGGATTCGTGAATAAATCACCACTAAAAACTACATCTTAGATCACCATCTAGTTGGGGGTTGTTGGTTGATGGGTGGATTCGTTGCCTCATTGTGTTTTCCTTTATTGTTTATTAATCGAATCACTAGTTTAATCTTTAGATTAAGTTTAGTTAAGTCCTAGTTTGATAAACCCTAGTTTCCTGCTGTTTTTTCTGCAATTTTCTGTTCCAGTTCGTAGTTGGACGCTCGTCCGCAATAGCAGACGCCCGTCCGTTAGATTCCGTTTTCAGACGCTCGTTCACCAAAGTGAACGCTCGTCTGGCTTTCTGTTTGCTTATTTTTCAGCTTGTTTTATTTCTGTTTTCTGTTTTTAATTCTTAGGTTTAGGTTTTAGTTAGTTTCAACTTTCGTTTAGATAGATAATTGTGACATAATCGTTAAAATAATTGTTCCTTGATCCGATAAACATTCCACTCCCTTAGGACGACCCGTAAACATCCTATACTACGATCCTTATACTTGGGGTGTTTCGGTTTATAAATTTAAAACTAGTTTTTACCGAACAACTGCTGAGAGATTTGGACATGATCTGAACTCGATGCCTTAGCTTTTTGGTTCCATAGAACTTTTAGCTTTACTGGATGTCGATCGAAATGATCATGTTGTCCGACCTCGATGCCCTAGTATATACTCTCCCTTAGGAGTCAAATTACGTCGTTGTCGATTCGGACTTCGATCATTGCGTTTTCGTCCCATTAGGACTCATCCACGTTGGCCGTCGACTGATGGCGTCCGACTTACGGATCCTCATAGACCGTTGAGTAGATCCTTTGTGGAGTTGATCCTCGAGATACGCAAGATGCTAGCCAAAAATTTGCAATAACCATGGGGATAGTTCCCGAAATAAAAAGGCTCGTCCCGCCATGCTCGGCTAGGAGAGTTCCAAGATAAGATAGATCGATCCCGACATGGGGAGAGTTCCCCAAAATAAGAAGGCTCATCCCGCCCCGCTCGGCTGGGAGAGTTCCAAAATAAGATAGTTCCAAGATGAGATGCCGAGTCGAACTCAGACTTATTAAAGATTCGCTCATCGGTGAGCTCCAAATATGATGCCTAGATTTATTTTGCTTTAATTTTTGCGGTATTTTATCTCCTCTTCTTTTTGTTGTTTAATCTTTCACGTGTCGATGTCTTTTAGCTATTCGCTTGTCGAGCCTCTGGCTCTGTTTGCTGCTTATCGATGTCGTGTTGCCCCCCAAGTGTATTATGAACCTCTGGTTCTTATTGCACTTGAGATCGACTGTGATCGACTTGCTTGCCTTAACCTTTTTGCTTCCTAGGCTTATTTGGTCTTAGGCTGAGCGTTTTAATCCGACTATGCGAACTGTCCCTGGTCTTGGCCTTCTTCGCCTCTCAGGCTCATTCGGCTTTCGACTGGACATTTGGCCCGACCATGCGAACCGTCCTTTGCTTTAGCCTCGTTCGCCTCTTGGGCTCCTTCGGCTTTTAGCTTGGACCTTTGGCCCGACCCTGCGAACCGTCTCTATGTCTTTGCATTTGTTGCCCATTAGGCTAACTTTGCTTTTGGCAGTATTGAGGGGTCCGACCTGCGGATCCTCGTAGACCGTTGAGTAGACCCTTTGTGGAGTGGACCCTCGAGATACGCAAGATTCAGCAACTGGTGGGTGTCGGGTTGAAGAAACACGTGTCTGGTACAATAATCTCTGGGTGACTGGGTGTCAAAAGACTCCCATTCGATCTTCCACCCCTGCTTCGACATCCGACCTACTACGAGAGCAAACTGAATGTCGTTTGTGTTTGATGAATATTTGCCTAGGGTGTAGTCCTTTGGACTTAATTCCCTTGCGTCGTTGCTTTATAGGGTGTAGTCCTTTGGACTTAATTCCCTTATTCCCCTCCAAGTGTAGTATGAGTGCATAACTCATGGTACACTTGAATATGAGTCGACCTAGCGTTGTACTGCCTCATGGGCTTAACTTGGCTATTTGGTCGGAGCTCGATTCGAGTGTCGTGCCTCGTCGGGCTTATGAACTGGTCGAATTAAATAACTCCTTAGTCGATTGTAGTGGCTTATTGGCTGGTTGGGAGTGATATAAGCACTGTCATTGACTTGGCTTTATTTATTATTTTATTCTAACTCCATCATGTCGAGGATTCGTTGTTGTGGTTGACATTTTCTTCTTTTATCTTTTAATCACTAGGACTTGTAAGTAAGGCATAATATTAGATTGCCTTGAGCTCGAATATAATGCCGAGCCGAGCTCGGTCTTATTAAAGATGCGATCAAGTTGACTGCAAATATGAGGCCGAGCCGACCTGCGGTTTTATAAAAGATTCGTTCAAGACGAGCTCCAAATACGATGCGAGGCCAAGCTTGGTCTTATAAAGATAATGCCGAGCCGAGCTCGGTCTTATAGAAGATTCGCTCGAGAGCTCCAAATATGATGCTCGACCCGCTCTGTTCGGTAGGTTGAGTTCAAAAATAAGATAGCTCGACCCGTTACTTGGTAGGGTGAGTTCCAAAATAATAAGGCTCATCCCACCAGTTCGGCTAGGAGAGTTCAAAATAAGATAGCTCGACCCGCCACTTGGTAGGGTGAGTTCCAAAATAATAAGGCTCATCCCGCCACGCTCGGCTAGGGGAGATAAAAAATAAGATAGCTCGACCCGCCACTTCGGTAGGGTGAGTTCCAAAATAATATAGCTCGACCCGCCAGTTCGGTAGGGAGAGTTCCAAAATAATAAGGCTCATCCCGCCAGTTCGGCTAGGGGAGTTCAAAAATAAGATAGCTCGACCCGCCACTTCGGTAGGGTGAGTTCCAAAATAATATAGCTCGACCCGCCAGTTCGGTAGGGAGAGTTCCAAAATAATATAGCTCGACCCGCCGGTTCGGTAGGGTGAGTTCCAAAATAATAAGGCTCAACCCGCCACGCTCGGCTAGGAGAGTTCAAAAATAAAATAGCTCGACCCGCCAGTTCGGTAGGGTAAGTTCCAAAATAATAAGGCTCAACCCGCCAGTTCGGCTAGGGGAGTTCCAAAATATGATGCGAGTCGAGCTCGGACTTATGAAAGATTTGCCCATCGTTGAGCTCTAAATATGATGCGAGTCGAGCTCGGATTTTGGGCAAGATGAGTCCATAGAGCTCGAATGCGGTGCTCGATATCTCGAGTCTTTGTGGTGCAATGTAATTGTGATAAAAAACATTACACATATAATAAAGGCTTACAAAGTGTATAAGAATTTCAAATAACGATTGTAAGAACCTGGAGAGCTAAAGAGCTCGGCTCGATCTTTGGAGCTCGAGAACTCGCTTCGTGGATAGCTAGATACGGTAGATAATATCGAACTTTCTCGGGCACCACAGCAGTGCTTTTCCGGTGGCAATCAGACCTCGAAACGGATTCCGATCGGCACGAAATTTGGAGGATCGTTCTTCCCTCACTTTTCTTCGATGTGACCGGTGGAATTGTTCTTTCGACGGTTCAATCTCCGGGAATAAGCCACCGAATTGGCAGCTGCTTTCCAGAATCCTGCTGCGTTTTTGGTGCCTGCAGTAACTTCTTTGCCACGATCGAGAAATCAAACAAACTCCGATCGGCCTAAAATTTTGAGGGCTTGTTCGGTCCTGATAATTCTCGAATCTGACCGGTGGAAATCTTGTTCCGACGGTTCAATTTCCGGGAATATTCAGCCGACTTGGAACCTGCAGATTAGGGTTTTTCTGCTTTTTTGTACGTAATTGCAACTTTTAGGTGATGATCTGGAATCGAAACCTACTCCGATCGACATGAAATTTTTTCAGATTGTTCTTATCTCTGTATTATTTAATATGACCGGAGGAATTTTCATTCCAACGGTTGAATTGTTGGTAACAGGCCGCCGACCTGAAACTATTGATTAGGGTTCTGCTGCGTTTTTGATACAGCAGCAACTTCTTTGTGACGATCGGGCGATTAAACGAATTCTGATCGGCCTAAAATTTTGTGGGCTTCTTTTACCCCCCTTATTCTTCATTCTGACCGGTGGAATTCTTGTTCCAACGGTTGAAACTCCATAAACTAGCCGCCGATCTTGCTGCGTTTTTGGTGATACCGCAGCATCTTTCCGGCAACGATCGGGTATCTAAACGGACTCCGATCGGAACGAAATTTGGAGGGTTTGTTCGCCCCTCCTTCTTCTTCAATCTGACCGGTGGAATTCTTGTTCCAACGGTTGAAACTCTGGAAATAAGCTCGGATCTGACTGCGTTTCTGGCATGTTTCTGCCATTAACTTGACCACCATCACTCCTTGATCCATCACCGATAGAAGGCCCTCCTTCTAGCGCCAATGACGATGCTGGGTTTCGTCTATGAATAAATCCGGGTCGTTTAATCTAGGGATGATTGAATCAAGGATGATTTTGGGGGTGATTTTAGACTGAGCCTGAGAGTCTCTCTCAGGTTGCCTACGTATCCTGTCATTGTCCAGGAATCAAGTCACACGTAGTTCCTGGAATGAGGTATTTATAATGACAACACCTGCCCTAACCCTAAGGTTAAGTCGGCTTATGTTATTGTCTGATTTACCCTTTAATGGGCCGTAACCCTTGCCCAAGTTATCACTGTTAATGGGCCTGGACAGCTGGTGCGGACTCTGTCTACGATGTCGTTATTGCCGACCTGCGGTAATCGAGCCTGGGACTCATTGTCCTACACTGTTAGCTGGTGCGGACTGATCGTCCTACACTGCTCGATAGTCGATCATCGTAGCCTGGAGTCTACTAGATGGCCTTAGCCTCGAGCCTGGGCATCGACATGAATACCTTGACGTTTATTCAGATTATCGGGGACCAACTGTGAGGCCTGCGTGTTTAGAGTGGACTTTGTCCGCATCCCGAGCTTTCCGTCTTGCGGTATCGAGATGGGTCCATCGTCTCGGTTCTCTGATCATGTCGGTTGTCGGTTGTCGATGTCTCATCTCGTAATTCGACCCTCGGGCTATCACTTACTCTTGTCCAGGAGGACTATCTCGTGACGCCACGTGGAGGTGCGATATTCGGTATCGTCAATATGATTACATAATCTGTATTTTATAGTAAAAAATAGAGTTTATGCTGCAGTGTAATTTGTTCTATTGAAATCTCTAAAATAAAGTTTTTAAATGATTTACACTATCTACTGCAGATGCTCTTAATAAATTTGAAAATATATCATATTAATTAATTTAGTTTTTTTTTTGTGTGGTCATTTTCTCTAATTCTCTCGAAATAAAATTGATTACCTAGAAACCCGACCCAAACTCAAATATTACCTGAGGTGCGGATACCTACCTCCTGACATTTAGAAAACATCCAAACGCCAGCAAAATATCAAGGCTTCAGTTACGATCGCATTTAAATTTCAAACTTATTAAAACCAGTCTTCTCCTATGGACTATATTTCATCCGTTCCTACACAATCAACTTTTGAGGGTGACAGAGGCACCGACTCCATCCCCCAAAATTATCACACAATAGCATATGCATTATGCACCACACACTTGATTTAAAAATTACATACCCCGGTTCGGGCATGTCTCTAGCTGGAAGCTATGGGTCGAACCCCGTTAGATTACGGTAATATTTATTTGTACGACAACTCAAATGAAAACGATAATCAAACATGTAAAAAAAATAAAAACAGAATCTGACATTGGCTTCTTTTCTTAACGGATCAATGTAAACAATTGAAATAAAAATTGAAGGGAAAAAGAAGTGACTGGCTTGCTTGAGCATCCGCCATGTGATTATGATGAAGATCATGACGATGCCAAAAACTGAACGTACCTACGTGGCCCCTATTTAGTATCCCAACATTAGGTATAAAGAGAGAAAGGTCGCTTAAAGAGCCAGAGCTCCTAGCAGCCTGTCTGGAGCTGTTCGGATACTCTCCCCAGTTCCTCTAGGTCGGCCCATGCTTAGAGCTGACCTCTGAGCAATATAAGCACACACCCTGTCCCGACCTCTGTGGGTCGGCCAATACTTATACTCAAACTTACCGGCATCCGACTTATGAGGACGGCCTAGGTCCCCCTCGGGCCAAAACCCTTGCATACGCATTAAGTCATATAATTATAAAAGGAATCCTGAGTCATACATGCTCTAATCTTAATCACTTAATACGAATATTTGAATATCATAATTATCTCCTAAAATCAAGGAGATCAATTAGTCATAATCTTTTCCTTAGGGAACACGTTAATCAATGTCCATCATAGACACGCTACACGCTAACTTTAGGGCACAAGCCCCTCTATATAAACTATCCCTAAGGAACTACGAAGACTTGATTCCAATCCCCGCATTGGATACGTAGGCAACTTGATCACTATCAAGTGCAGTCTAAAACATTACACAACCACCCTTATTTTTGTATATTTTGTTGTTCTTGAGGCTTTGAATAGGTTATCACGAGAGAAAGAACCCTAAATTTCAAATAGACAATTTTTGGAATCGTCAATTGGCGTTAGAAGGATGGTCTTTTGTTGACAAACTGTTCAAAGAGTATCCCCTCGATGGCAAGCCGTCATATGGAGAACGTAAATGTGATATCTGGAGGATATGGAGACTGGAATATGGAGGAAGAAGAAGATCGATGTCCCGATGTCACGGCATCCCACAAAAGATGAAGATTCCTTGAGGAAGTAGCTTACATCACTGGAGATCCTGTTCCCCTGGTGATTAACAGTGGTGGCCTCACAATCGAGGCCATGGTGGGTCAGAATCTGGTAAAGCGTATCTAGATTGACATAGGAAGTGCGGTTAGTATTTTGTACCTTTCCACTTTACAATCGATGTACTTAGAAAGTCCTGAGTTAACACCAGCAGCTGCTCCCCTGATCGGCTTTGCCGAATAACCAGTCTATCCAGAGGGCACCATTGTCCTCCCCACCACCTTCTGCCAACCTCCGATAGGCCGAACTCTTTTAGTTGAGTACGTGGTGGTTAAGGCACCGTCCCCCTATAATATGATTATAGGTCACCTTCTGTTGATCAGCTTACGGGCTGTCGTGTCGCTCGCACATAACAGCTTAAGATTTTTGGCCGCCGGAGGCCTCATGGAGATCGTAGGCAGCATGGATCAAGCGAGGAGCTGCTATGCGTCTGACACAAACAGAAACATCGAGCCAATGTCGGTCCTCATTGAAGAGTTGCTTCCCAAGAGTGAGGAAACCTGGTCCTCGGACGACAAAGCAGAGAAAGTCTGTATGTGGGAAGATCGGGATGACCGGGCCGTGAAAGTAGGATTGTGGATCCTCGACCTATATAGAGGACAGTTAATAGCCTTGTTGAAAGAATTCAAGGATGTGTTCACCTGGACCACGGAAGATATGCCTGGTTTGTCCCCGGCCTTAGCCATGCACAAGTTAAACGTCGATCTGAAATGGAAACCCGTTCTCCAAAAGAAGAGGCACTTCGCCCAAGAATGAATGGATGCCATTAAGAAGGAAGTAGCAAATCTGCTTCAGGCCAACATCATCCGGGAAGTGAACTACTCGGACTGGTTGGAAAATCCTGTCTTGGTGAAGAAGCCGGACGGTAGTTGGAGGATGTGTGTAGACTTTACCGACCTCAACCAAACTTGCCCCAAGGACTATTATCCTTTCCTCAAAATAAATCGAATGGTAGACTCAACCATAGGCTTCGGAGTTTTTGGTTTCCTGGACGCTTACAGGAGTTATCATCAGATTGCCATAGACCCCCAAGATGCCGAAAAAACCTCGTTCGTTACTGAGTTCGGCATATACTGTTATAAAACTATGCCGTTTGGCCTCAAAAATGCTGGAGCAATCTACCAAAGTGCAGTCAATACGATATTTAAAGACCAGATAGGAAGGTGTATGGAAGTATATGTAGACGACCTCTTAATCAAGAGTAAATCCCTGGAACAATACTTAGTTGACGTGAGGGAAATCTTCAAGTACTCAGAGCCTCACAGATGAAACTTAATCCTATGAAGTGTACTTTCGGAGTTCGGACCGGGAAATTCCTGGGTATATGATATCTCAGGAAGACATCAGAGCTAACCTGGATAAAGTGGAAGCTTTGAGAACTATGTCGCCACCAAGGAGCCTTAAGGAAGTCTAGAGGTTAACGGGAAGAATGGCTGCGATCGGGCATTTTTTGTCCAAATTGGCCCAACGAGCCCTCATTTTCTTCAAGATTCTAAAACAAACCAACCCGTTCAGGTGGGACGAAGAATGCCAGCGAGCCTTTGAAGACCTAAAAACCTACCTAGTCTAGCTACCCACACTAACTTCACCACAGAAGAGAGATACCATGCTCGCCTATTTAGCAGTGTGCGACGAGGCCATAAGCGCAGTCCTCGTCAAGGAACAGGGCAATATGCAGAAGCCGATCTTCTACGTCAGTAAAGCACTTCACGGTCCAGAAGTCAGATACTCAAGTGCCGAGAAGTTAGCACTAGCTTTAGTACATGCCTCCAGAAAACTTAGACCCTATTTCCAGGCTCATCCGATAGTTGTGGTTACTGATCAACCTCTTCAGCAAATACTAGCCCGACCAGAAACATCAAGTCGGCCGAAAACGTGGGTAGTGGAATTAGCAGAGTATGACTTGGATTTTCGTCCTCGGACATCGGTCAAAGCCCAAGCCTTAGCAGATTTCCTGGTAGAAGAAATGACCATAACCGCCGATCAGAGTCAGCCAAGTGCCGAGATTGAACATTGGACGTTGTATGTCGATGGAGCCTCGAGCAAAGATGGAGCCGGGGCAGGAATCCTACTCATCAGCCCAAAAGGTGAAGAATTTCCTTACGCTCTCCGATTCAACTTCTCAGCCACCAATAATGAAGCCGAGTATGAAGCTTTGATCACCGGGCTTAACCAAGCAGCTAAGTTGGGGGCTACGAACTTGCGGTCTACAGTGATTCCCATTTGATCGTCAATCATATGAAAGGAGAAAACGAAGCTAAAGAAGAGCCTATGAAGAAGTACTTGGCCGTGGCACGTGATCGGCTGAAGGCCTTCAAAACTGTCCTTATCGAATGGGTTCCTCGATCCCAAAATCGACGAGCAGATGCCCTTTCCAAGTTGGCGTCTAATTTCGTTTCTAACAAAAAGGTACTGGTAGAATTATTACAAGAAAAAAGTTATGAAGCCAAGGAGGTCCAACCCATTACACAGAAAGATACTTGTATGGGCTCATAGTATCCTACCTCTGCAACAGAATACTACTCGAAGACAAAACCTTGGCAGGAAAGTTGAAATCAGAGCGGATCGGTATTCTCTCTTTGACAACGTACTATATAGGAAGTATTTTGTAGCACCCTGGCTCAGGTACGCAACAGAGGATGAAAGAAACTATCTGCTCTGGGAAATCCATTTAGGGATTTGCGGAAATCATCCCGGAGCCCGGACGTTAGCGCGAAAGTGCTGCCTATTCGGCTATTACTGGCCGACCATGCGACAAGATGCAGAAGATCTGGTCTGCAGGTGTAAATCATGTCAGGTACACGACAATATATCGCATCAAGCTTCTCAATAGATGATTCCCCTTATCGAGGCATGGTCCTTCGACCAGTGGGGGTCAATTTAGTCGGGCCTCTGCCCTGAGCACCGGTAAACCTTATGTTTCTAGTGGTCGCTGTGGATTACTTCACCAAGTGGGTAGAAGAAGAGGCTCTCACTATGATTACGGCTAAAGCCATCCAGAAGTTCCTTTGTAAAAACATTGTGTGCCGATACGAGATTCCCAAAACATTGATATCAGACAACGGAATGTAGTTCGAATACAAATGAGTTCGTTCCTAGTGCGCCGAGCTAGGATATATCCCAACATTTGACTTCAGTAGGTTATCCGCATACAAATGGACAAGTCGAGCAGACAAATCGGCAGATCAAAATCGGCCTAAAAAAAAGACTCGAAGAGGAAGGTGAAAATTTGGGCAGAACATCTGCCCAACATCCTATGGGCGTACCGAACAACCCCAAGTTCGGAAACGGGAGAAACGTCTTTCTTCCTGGCGTACGGGAGTGAATCAGTTATACCTGCTGATGTCAGATTACCCTCACCAAGACTCGAGCTCTACACAAAAGTGGATAGGGAAGTCGAGCTCAAGCACTCCAAAGACAACTTAGAGGAAAACCGAGAGATAGCCTTCATCCGAATGGCCAGTTACAAGCAGAAACTTTCTCAATACTACGACAGTTAAAGTAAAAAGTGTGTACTTTAGAGAAGGAGACCTAGAGCTCCTTAAAAATGAAGTCAGCAGACAGGGTCCATAGGGAAAACTCGACCCAAATTGGGAGAGTCCCTACAAATGTTAGGAAATCACTAGTTTAACGCAGCGGAATTTAAAATTTGATTTCCTTTTCTAGATCGTTCTTCGTTTAATGCAATAAACGCGTTAAGTAGTTTGACGGTTATACCTCAGATGATCTATAAGATCGTCGCTTTGACCGCCAACGGAGAGTAGTTCAATGCACAAGCCGTCCACGCGTCCGGCCTCTATCGCTAATCCACACGAACCCCTCGCCGGAATCCTCTTTGGATTGCTATCGGAAAATCTCCGGCTGCTAGACCGGACCTTTTCTTCCCTCACAAACTCACTATGGAAGACTCTCTATTTTACACAAGAATTATGAACTCTTGCAATTGTGTTGTACAAAAGAGCTTGACACCCACCTCCTATATATAGTAGAAGGTGGCGCCCCTAATGGTGTGTAGGAGAAGAAAACCCTTTTCCAATAAAATAAGGAAAATCAACTAGATTGATTTATCTCTTTAATTATAATTTATTTTGCCAATATCATATATTGATTATAATTATCTTATTACCATAAATCTATCAATTAATATCTTATATTAATATTATGGCAATCTTATTAATTAAAGTGCACAATCCAAGAGTATCTTATACACTTAAAAGTGGCGCCCCATATGCCAATAAATTGGCTTCCGGAATATTCTTTAATTAATCTAATTTATATATAATTAATATCTTGTATTTAATTTATTCATAATAAATAAATACCACCATATTAATTTACCACTATAACCTTTATAGTCTAGAGATAAACTTTCCTTATTTGGTTATCAACTATAACCGCATTTTAATCCGACTCGATGTTCATATGTGTGTGACCCGATAGGCTTCCGAATATGTTGGCCGTAGACACAAAGTGCAATTTACTAAAATGCCCTTCATGCCTAACCATCACGGGATAGCGTCTAGCAACACACCGTGACCCCCAAACATCGGAAGAGTCAAAAGCAATGACTACTACCTTTCATGTGAAGCAGTTACCGTGTAACTTACAATCCTATCGCCGTAACAATATCCATACGATCGTATCTCGAGTGTCAATACATTAACGATCGTATCTTATAATCTGGATATCATGCTTTCTCTCGGAATAACACATTTACTCCCACTTTGCAAAGATTCTCGAGAGCTAGACATTCCTTATAAGAAGGCCATTTCGGATATTCGATCCCAATCATAGGATACGCGATTCCCGGACGACCAATTATGTATACTCCGCATGCTTCAATATCATACCCAATCACTACTGCATGATCGCCCCGTGGTTAGGAGAAATCTCAAAAGTGTCAAAACATGACAATCCACACCGTGATGCCATGAAGACTCCGGTCAAAAGGATAATTACACAACCGCCACATAGTGTGACACTTAATGTAAGTGGGTCAGTCTAACGTACGCATTCTCTAATACACGTCCACGTACAGTCCAAGTGTCTATACACTTCGATAGACGAGATCTATCCCTATCTTCTAAAAGATAGAAGACATCCAATACGTGCTAGTCTGATTATACTATCAATGTCCCATTTGATAATATATAAGACTAGAGACATTTAAGTACCAACCTTGTTATAGTGATTAGAGATCTCATCAACCATAATCACTATCATGGTTTCTCTATCACAGATCGATACTAGGGACGTTACTATATATATACAACAAATAATATGAAGACAAACAATATATAATAACATAAGTGCTTTTATTAATCATAATAAAGTTATTACATGAACTAAATGGACTGTAAATGACCCGACCCGGTCGGATCCGGTCCGACCCGATTGGGTTTAGGACACCTTTCCAACAACAAAGTGTTCAAGGTGCACGGAAAGGGCACCTATCAGTTGGCCGACTCTAGCAGAAAAACCATTCCCAGAACTTGACATGCTTACAACTTACATAAATTATATCCCTAAAGCTGATTTTGTAAACAACCCCTGTTCGGCTATTATTACAGTTGGAGTTCTTGTTTTACAATCTTGCTATTATGAATAAAATGTCATGTTCTTGTCATTACTTTATCAGTGCAACATTTTAATTAACAGCGATGCTATGCTTTCATGTGAGAAGTCATCCCGACTTAGCCCTGCTCGCCGTGCCTTAAAACGAGAAGTCAGCACTAGCCTGGCCCCGTTCGTCAATGCTTTCACGTGAGAAGTCAGTCCGACCTGGCCCTGCTCGCCATTTCTTAAAACGAGAAGTCAGAACTAGCCTGGCCCCACTTGTCAATGCCTTCACGTGAGAAGTCAGTCCGGCCTGGCCCAGCTCGCCGTGCCTTAAAATGAGAAGTCAACACTAGCCTGGCCCCGCTCGTCTCATCTACACGCGCGAGCCGACTCGACATGGTCCTGCTCGCGGTGACTTAAACTAATTACGAAACTAACTTCATATAGCCTAGTACAAGTATGCCATCCCCCATTTATTAGGCCTGACATACTAGGGGGCAACAGTGATTATCATACAAAGCCGTACAATATACAAAGTCTAAATTACAACCAAACAAAAAAATCTGAAAGAAACTAATTTCATTAATGTAAAAAGACACTGAATTACAAGTTGCAAAAATTACATTAAGACCAGGATCCTATAAAGAACCAGTAGTCAGACCCGAGAGTTCACTTCCCTTAGAAGGTCGGCTTTGTTCGCCGATTTTAGGGTATTTACCCACTAGGTCTACTCCTGCTTGAAATTCCTTCACCTGAAGAGAGTACATCGATTCGGCGGCAGGAGTATACAAGTCTGGGTAAGCCAATCTGTCGATAGTAAGGTCCGGGTGATGGGCCCTTCAATCATCTACTCCAAGCATATCGCTAGCCCTCACGGCAGGGCTAAGCAATCACTTTAAAGATTCGATGAAGACGGAAGAATCTTTGTAATCTCTAACGGCTTCGGTCGAGGCTTCCTGAAGGCGAGCAGAAAAAGCTCAGACAGTTGCCTCTAAGGCTGAAAGCTCCCCCTGAAGCCTCCCAACATGACCGTCCAGTTCGGCTTCCCTTTCAAAGTGTTCATTCATGAACTCTTGAAGGCGAACGTTATACTCGGACTTTAAAGCCTCTGTCCTTTTCACTTATGATGTCAGCTGTTTTTCAAGTTCCCTTATTCGACCATCTTTGGACCTCAAATCAGAAGTCCTCTTCTCCCGCTCGGCGATGAGCGTGCAAGTCGGTAAAAGATCTCTTGACCCACAACCGATCCCTGTATGACCACGACATATGGTCAGGACTCTCTGATAATAATAAGTGGCAGAAAGACAGAGAGAAAACTTACGTATCTCATGGCCTCAAAGCCCGCTTAAATCAGGTCCATGTTAGACATCTGAGCAACACCTTTCATCGGATCATCCATTGAGGTTGAAGAGCGTGGGTCGGCCTCGATCTCCCCTTCCTCTCGGTGAACCTTAGATCATCCTTCGTTGTGTTTCTCTGAGCCCAACCCAACGTCAGTCCTGCTTCACTTCTCTAGCCTCTTTTCTGCATCAACCTCTCCTGATCTAGGGCAAGAAGATCTTCGTATAAGGGGAGTCTCCAGCTCCTCCTCATCCTCCTCTCGTCCACCACTATAATAGGTGTTGAAATAGTGTCCTAAACTCAATCGGGTTGGACCGGATCCGACCGGGTCGGATCATTTCCACTATTTCTTTTTGTTTATACATATTCAAAATGACTTTTCTGTTGTCATATATATGTTCTTTTAAAGAACCAATTATGAATTTTTTTTATGATAACGTCCTTAGTATTAAACTGTGATAGAGAAACCATGATAGGCGATTATGGTTGATGAGATCTCTAATCACTTTAATAAGTTTGATACTTAAATGTCTCTAGGTTGATGTACTATTAAACAGGGCATTGATAGTATAAACAGACTAGCGCGTATTAGATGTCTTCTGTCTTTAAGGGCAGGGATAGATCTCGTCTATCGAAGTGTAGAGACACTTGGACTGTACGTGGACGTGTATTAGAGAATGCGTACGTTAGACTGACCCACTTACACGGATAAGTGTCACACTATGTGACGGTTGTGTAATTATCCTTTGGACTAGAGTCTTCATGGCACCACGGTTTGGATTGTCATGTTTTGACACTATTGAGGTTTCCTCTAACCACGGGGCGATCATGCGGTAGTGATTGAGTGTGATATTGAAGCATGCGGAGTATACATGATTGGTCGTCCGGGAATCACGTATCCTATGATTGGGATCGAATATCCGAAATGGCCTTCTTATAAGGAATGTCTTACTCTCGTGAATCTTTCCAAAGTGGGAGTAAATGAGTTACTTCGAGAGAGCTTGATATCCAGATTATAAGATACGGTCGTTGATGTTTTGACACTCGACTAACGACCGTATGGATATTATTACAACGATAGGATTGTAAGTTACACGGTAACTGTTTCACATGAAAGGTAGTAGTCATTGCATTTGACTCTTCCGATGATTGGGGTCACGGTGTGTTGCTAGACGCTATCCCGTGATCGTTAGGCATGAAGGGCATTTTCGTAATTTGCACTTTATGTCTACGGCCAACATATTCGGAAGCCTATCGGGTCACACACATAAGAACATCTAGCCGGATTAAAATGTGGTTATAGTTGATGACCAAATAAGGAAAGAATTTATCTCGTACTATAAAGGTTATAGTGGTAAATTAATATTGTGGTATTTATTTATTATGAATAAATTAAATACAAGATATTAATAGTATTATATTAATTAAAAGAATATTCCGGATGCCAATTTATTGGCATATGGGGCGCAATTATTAGTGTATAAGATACACTTGGATTGTGCAATTTAATTAATGTGATTACCATATATTAATATATGATATTAATATATAAATATATATATAGTCACATGCGTGACTTGCACTTGGATTGTGCTTTTGCACATTTGTTTTCAAGATATATATATATATATATATATATATATTTATATGTGTAATATATATTTGTGATATATACACATGTGTAAATTGATTTATGGTAATAAGATAAATATTTTCAATATAAGATATTGACAATATCTTGGAAATATTCAATATAAGATATTGACAATATCCTAGATTTATTTAATATGACATATTGTAATAAATGAGATAAATCAATCAATTATATTTTTCTTATTTTATTGGGAAAATGTTTTCTTCTCCTCCACACTATATGGGGCGCCACTTTCCCTATAAAAGGATGTGGCCGTCAAGCTCTTTCGTACATCACAATTCCAAGAACTAATAGTTCTTGTGTAAAATAGAGAGCATCCTATAGAAAGTTGGAGAGAGAGGAAAAAGGCCGGTCTAGCAACCAGAGTTTTCCAATAGCAATCCATGATGGGATTCCGGCGGGCTGTTCATGTGGACTAGCAGTAGAGGCCGAACACTTGGGCGGCTCTATGCAGAACTACTCTCCTTAGACGGTCAAAGCGTCGATCTTTTAGATCAACCAAGGTAACCACCGTCTACTATCTATTTGTTTATTGGTTAAACGAAGTCGATCCTGGTTAAAAGGAAATAAAATTTTAAATTCTGCTGCGTTCCCGTGAAATTTCCTAACAGTGGTATCAGAGAGAGCTTCGAGCTTAAGCAATAAGCATGTTATTTTGCGTAGTTAATTTTATCGTTTAAATCACGTAATTAAAAGATGGAAGATTTTTTATTCGCAAAAGTGATACATGAAAAGAAAAAAAAAACGAGATCGGGTGGTGCTCGGCCGACTGGCGGCGGCAGCAGGGCAACCTGCTGCCGGCAGTCGGTTGACCGGTCAATGCTGGCGGATCTCCAAATTTTTGTTTTGTGTATTTTGTGACTCAATATGGTTCATAGTTGTGATTAGTAATTTCTCCTTTGTCTAGTTGTGTCATATGGCTAACCAATGGTTCAAATAGTTTAGGCCATTGGGATGTCACATGGCATTAAAATAATAATGGTCTTTCCAAACTTTGTTTGGAATAGGTCTAGGCCATTTCTAAATACTTGATTTGGGAAAAGACCTAGGCCTAGGTCACTTCCAAAATTTTGATTTTGGAAAGTGGCCAGGCCTAAACTAAAATTATTTGGCATTTCCAAATATTTGATTTGGAATAGGCCTAGACCATTTTCAAATATTTGATTTGTAAAAGGACTAGGCCTAGGCCACTTTCAAAATTTTGATTTTGGAAAGTGGCCAGGCCTAAACCAAATTTGGTTTAGGAAGATGCCTTTTGGTTTTGGAAACCAAAGGCATCCCTTTTGATTACAAATCAAAAGGAAAGAAACAAAAGACACATAATTTTGATTTTGATTTATTTTTGGAATAGTCCAATTAATTAAAATTAAAATTGAAATCGTATAAAATTAATCGTTAATTTTATTTTGATTAAAATCATTTAATTAATTAAATGTTAATTGATTGGATAAAATTATTTAATAGATTAAACATTAATTGATTAATTAAGACGCAAGTAGTTAAATTTTAATTTTATCTTTTTCATAAGATGTTATTGTATGGATTAGATATAATAGATATAATATGATTATATGGACCCCGATTGATCATGGACTCGACCGATAGGATAGATGTGAATGATTTAATTTTTCTGTTGATTTAAAAATTGTCCTAGGCCGTTATAAAGTACGTAACCTAGTTTATTCTCTGCATTTTATCCCATTCCGTTAGCTCCCCCCGTGTGCGGCGGGTGTATTTATTTTATTAGATAGAATTAAACGTAACAAGAATGGAGCAGAAGATGGAGACCAAAGAAAGAAGAATAAAGATCACATTCGAGATGACGCATTAAAGATCCTATTGGCGGTTGCAGCTACCCTTAGATTGTGACCCGCGATTTCGTCAGTTTGTGTTCGAAACCGCACCTAGGAAAAGGCCATGATCATACCGGTTACTTTACGCATTTGTTTATTTTGTGCTTGTATTTATTTTATATGATACGATAGATGCATGACTAGGCACGATCTAGATAAATGTGTAGGATATATATCTATAGAGATAGATATATTTGATGAGACCATGATTGAAATTAATTAAGTGAATTAATTTATATAAATACTTCCACATCAAAAATCGAGTTATAATATGTCTCCCAATATTATAGTGACAGTGAAGAGCCCTTGTTCGGATCCAACTAATCGGCCCACGTCTGGAGTTGACCTACCACGGGTATATCGTCATTATCGAGATATGATCGTTATGAGATCTCATGAATACTTGGGTTACGACTCGACTAAGAATCTTGCGGTGATTGGCCCACATCAGGACCGTATAATTTTAGAGACATAAGGTTGACTATCACATACACGATGTGAATTGTCAAAAAGTTGACTAGTCAAACCACTGGAAGTCGCGTTAGACGCGATTGGTAAGAAGTACCTACCCATCAAAATTGATCCGGTCGATCGGCCTACGTCGGGGATCGAGTCAACTAGATAGGATTCCAGCCGCTAAAGAATTTTGAAAAATTTCTTGAAAGTCAATTGGGAGTAGTTGACTAGTGGGAGCAAAATCATAATCCCAAAGACCATATTTGATTTTGCGTGTATATACAACAACACTCTTTTATCTTCATTTTTTATGTTGTAGTTTTTTAGCAAACTTTTATATTTATGTTTTTTTCGATTAGTAAAACCAAATTATGACTGTTTGAGAAACGTTCTCAATAATGGTTAAGTAAATTTTAATCCTTTTAAAATAAGCAATTACACGAGCAATCCCGTTATAGTAGTTAGAGACAAGGAGACTGCATATTTGATGCAGTACTCCAAGACTTTAATGAAAGACGGAAGCTCATAACATTGGATATGATCCAATATGATCATTCAGTCATATGATGACAATTAATTCAGACGCTGGATAAGAATGACCGCATCGAATTTTGGAAAGGTTCTTTTCAAAATTGTAAGATTTAAGTATCGACTTATTTCATTAATCGTTGCTTAAAGGTTAATTAAATGGTCAATGTTTTGATACGATTCAAAAGTTTGAATAAACTATTTAATAAACTCTAGATTTTCTTTATGAAAGGAAATTGAAGACATAGCTCTTGTGATCTTTTTTAAGTCTTATGAAGACTACACTAAGAAATATTTACAAGTGCTTGATGGATTAAAAAAAAGGAAAGTTAGGGCATGTGCTTAAATAGAGAACTTATTGAAGTTTCTATTCTAGGCAAGTGAGTTGAGATAAATCTAAGTGAAAGTCAACTATTAGATATATGATATCTTGCGAGTGTGATTAAATTAGAAAGATTAAATACATATATGGAAGGTGAAGCAAACGTTGTAACACTTACCACATTCTGGATCTAGTAAACTGATAATGGAACTAAATAAATGTTATTATGATCCGGTTCTTATGAAGAACATACTTTTAGTTATTTGTTAGGATTTAGTAGACATATTCAATTGTAAAGAATAAATGTTATTCCGATAAAGTTGAAAGGTCACTGAATCTAACATACTAAATTGATGTCATTATATGGTTGATATAGGTGAAAAATCCCAACTAAATATTTGTATGGCTGTTATCCTTGATATTTGTAGTTGTTCTAGAAGTCGACTCTCTAGAAGAGAAACGTATAATCAAATGTCATTTAGATGATGTCTGAACCATGTGATTATGAATCATGTGGGTGATACATATCTTATCTAAAGATGACTAAAATACCCTTTTATGAAAAGGTTATAAAATCTAGACAAAATTGTCTAAAGCCTGAACATACTGATGTTTGTTGGATTGTGACAATTTATGCCACAAATAATTGTTTGTTAATCTCTACGACTATTTTTAGAAATAGTTGAATGTACTTATTGATGTACAATAATTCGGAAAAACCGAAAAGTTCGAGCTAGTACGAATATGAGATTGATGAGCTACTTAGGAATTAATCTTCAATTGGATTGAAGCAATTAATACCTGAAGGGTGTTTCAGAAGTCGTCTGAAAAGGAATAAGATTCTCCCTTGAAGGATACCATCTTTGGGATACGCAATTAGATTGTGTTCCCAAAATGGAAACAACACTTTATATGATAAATGTGTGACGCAAGCCATGCGAAGTATCCCTTACCCGTTTCGGGATAGTGCTCTTATACTTAACCAAGTTCTGAAGAATAAAGGTTGAATAAATTCCATATTAGATATGGTAGAGGATAATGTCGAATCTATCTTAACCGATGATTTAAAGTTGTCATAGGCAGAGTCAGAAAGGCTTGGAGCCTAGTACGACATATGCGACTTTGTGGAATGTCTTAGCTAGCTCGTTGGATATTATTTATTTGTCTGTGGAACAAAATGTTTGTCTCCAAACATGCTGTCTTCTAAAGGAAGTGTTTCTTCCAAAAGAAACAGTGGGAGTGAATCAGATCCCAAAAGAGTTTGAGAACCACAAAGATATATTCAACCATAGGAACATGAGCAGACACCGTATAGCGATGAGGTGTAGAACACTGCTCAGTGCACAAAAAAGTTCTGTAAGTCTGTGGATAACCTCAGGCCTGAGAAGGCTGTTGGTATGTTCATCTTGAAGAATGAATATCTCACGAATCAAGAAGGAATGTTTGAAAGGCAAGATTGAGAGATATGGCCAGGAGCCATAATATCTGAATTAGATTCCATCAGTGACAACCAGGTTATGAACCTAGTATGTCTTACCTAGAGGAAATGTCCCTGTAAGGCTGAGCCCAGTTCTATTCAGACTATGCTTGTTGTAACTTCGTATCATGACTATATGATAGTGTTGAAGACGTTTGGCAAACAACTCGATGTTCATAGACGATAACATGATATGTGAGCCCACGAGATCCATTTATGGACTCAAACAAGTTTCTCTAGACGATTTCTTTGTTTGATAATCAAAGAAGTTTGATTTAGTCAAAAGAAGGATATGCCCAATGTGCAAGATGGATAGTGGGAGTGTGTTACGATTTTTGAGTAAGGTATTAGATATCTCTCTTAGGAATCATCACCCTATGTCACAGTCAATTAATGTTTGGTAGTTCAAGGTCTTTACGAAAGCACTTGAATTAGCAGTTCTTATTTTAGAAATAAGAATCTATAGTGATAGATTTAACTGCTGTTAGCTTATAGTTTGCCTATATAGATGTGATGCTAAAAGAGTTTAGCATAGATCATGATGGGGATACTGCTAGCCAGTGTTTTCAAGATCTATCTTTGTTAAGACGTTCATCCTAAAGATAAGGTGAAAGATGATGCTTATGGAAGGTTTCCTTCGCTACTGCGGTAGGAACCATCTTATAGGTAGTGCCGGATGTTCATAGTCCATGAATAGTCATAAGCAAGTATGAAAGTAGATCTAGTGAATGTCGAGAATATCTTTAAACAAGTTAAGGATGGTTTCCTAGTTTATCAAAACTTGGAATTAGATAAATATAGTTATACAGACGTATATCCTGAGTCTTATGAAGGCGAGTGGGAGCTACAGTCTGGGTCTGCAATCACTTTGATTAAGTGATACAGTGAGCTGGAAATGTTCTTAGCTATGGGTCACTGTAAATTCTACAACCAGGCCAAAACACAGTAGTGCCTTAGAGGCGCAGTGGGAGCAGTACATGAGTCTATGAGGTTCATTCCTGAACCTTGTACGGTTCTTCCACCTTTTCTATATAGCTGATATAGTAATTGGATTCATTTCTAGAAGCAAGGACCAG
Organism: Gentiana dahurica var. dahurica; assembly: GCA_024500145.1. Taxonomy (NCBI): domain Eukaryota; kingdom Viridiplantae; phylum Streptophyta; class Magnoliopsida; order Gentianales; family Gentianaceae; genus Gentiana; species Gentiana dahurica. Next base: position 54,238,288 of record CM044907.1, on the reverse strand, counting down.
GGTCTCGTCAGAGATTCATGTGTGTATTGAGGCGGTTCCTTTGACTTGGTCATTTGGTGCGTGATATGAAGATAGTCTGATTCCTCATGGATAGAGATCCGTTTATGGTTAGGGCTGGTTGCGAGTATTGCATGAGATTCTTGTGTTTCAACTTGGTCTTGTGTGTGCTAGTGATTGGTTTTAGGCCAAGTGGGAGATTGTTGAAATAGTGTCCTAAACCCAATCGGGTTGGACCAGATCCGACCGGGTCGGATCATTTCTACTATTTCTTTATGTTTATACATATACAAAATGGCTTTTCTGTTGTCATATATATGTTCTTTTAAAGAACCAATTATGAATTGTTATATGATAACGTCCTTAGTATTAAACTGTGATAGAGAAACCATGATAGGCGATTATGGTTGATGAGATCTCTAATCACTTTAATAAGTTTGATACTTAAATGTCTCTAGGCTGATGTACTATTAAACATGGCATTTATAGTATAAACAGACTAGCAAGTATTAGATGTCTTCTATCTTTAAGGGCAGGGAAATATCTCGTCTATCGAAGTGTAGACGCACTTGGACTATACGTGGACGTGTATTAGAGAATGCGTAAGTTAGACTGACCCACTTACACGGATAAGTGTCACACTATGTCACGGTTGTGTAATTATCCTTTGGACCGGAGTTTTCATGGCATCACGGTGTGGATTGTCATGCTTTGACACTATTGAGGTTTCCCCTAACCACGGGGCGATCATGCAGTTGTGATTGGGTGTGATATTGAAGCATGCGGAGTATACATGATTGGTCGTCCGGGAATCGCGTATCCTATGATTGGGATCGAATATCCGAAATGACCTTCTTATAAGGAATGTCTTACTCTCGTGAATCTTTGCAAAGTGGGAGTAAATGAGTTACTTCGAGAGAGCTTGATATCCAGATTATAAGATACGGTCGTTGATGTTTTGACACTCGACTAACGACCGTATGGATATTATTACAGCGATATGATTGTAAGTTACTCGGTAACTGTTTCACATGAAAGGTAGTAGTCATTGCATTTGACTCTTCCGATGATTGGGGGTCACGGTGAGTTGCTAAACGCTATCCCGTGATCGTTAGGCATGAAGGGCATTTTCGCAATTTGCACTTTATGTCTACGGCCAACATATTCGGAAGCCTATCGGGTCACACACATAAGAACATCTAGCCGGATTAAAATGTGGTTATAGTTGATGACCAAATAAGGAAAGAATTTATCTCGTACTATAAAGGTTATAGTGGAAAATTAATATGGTGGTATTTATTTATTATGAATAAATTAAATACAAGATATTAATAGTATTATATTAATTAAAAGAATATTTCGGATGCCAATTTATTGGCATATAGGGGCTCAACTTATTAGTGTATAAGATACACTTGGATTGTGCAATTTAATTAATGTGATTACCATATATTAATATAAGATATTAATATATAAATATATATGTAGTCACATGCGTGACTTGCACTTGGATTGTGCTTGTGCACACTTGTTTTCAAGATATATATATATATATATATATATGTGTAATATATATTTATGATATATACACATGTGTAAATTGATTTATGGTAATAAGATAAATATTGTCAATATAAGATATTGACAATATCTTGAAATATTCAATATAAGATATTGACAATATCCTAGATTTATTTAATATGAGATATTGTAATAAATGAGATAAATCAATCAATTATATTTTCCTTATTTTATTGGGAAAATATTTTTTTCTCCTCCACACTATATGGGGCGCCACTTTCCCTATAAAAGGAAGTGGGTGTCAAGCTCTTTTGTACATCACATTTCCAAGAACTAGTAGTTCTTGTGTAAAATAGAGAGCATCATATAGAGGGTTGGAGAGAGAGGAAAAAGGCCGGTCAAGCAACCAGAGTTTTCCAATAGTAATCCATGATGGGATTCCGGCGGGCTGTTCGTGTGGACTAGCGGTAGAGGCCAAACACTTGGGCGGCTCTATGCAGAACTACTCTCCTTAAACGGTCAAAGCGTCAATCTTTTAGATCAACCAAGGTAACCACAGTCTACTATCTATTTGTTTATTGCTTAAACGAAGTCGATCCTGGTTAAAAGGAAATAAAATTTTAAATTCCGCTGCGTTCCCGTGAAGATTTCCTAACAATAGGAACGTCTAAATCCCTCTTAGGAGAAAGAGGATTTTCCGGGGCATCATCCTCCAGCTCGGACAACAGGCGAGCTGTGTGAGGGTTCGGACAACAAGCGAGCTGTGTGAGGTCCGAGAGAGGACCCCATAGTCCGGGTCACCTGGTCTCGACCAACATGTCCCCGGACACGATCGTCCTCTCGGTTTGGTGTTCCACTCCCTCTCCGGGACCGGGGGCTTGAGGACCGGCTAGAGTCCAAAAACACATTACTAACACCAATGCAAAAGTCTACAAAAGAGTTGCGGCATTAACCAATATCACGGCTGTTGCTGTCTAAGGGAAGGTAGTTGATGTGATCTATGAAGAGCTTCAGAAGGAAGAAAAATCAGAAATTCATGGTGGTGCAGAAGAGGCGCAATTATTTATGATATTGGCCTGAATAAACTGTTTAGAATTTATTTGAGTCATTAGTCCTTTGTTATCCCACATTGGTTAGTTTGTCTTTTATTTTTGTTCTTATTTTTATTTATTGTTATTTTGTCCCACATTGCTAAATTAGCAAATGTCTTGGAGTCTGTAGCCTATATAAGGCACCTAGGTTGTTCTTTTTACATACAGTTCAATTTTGAGTGAAATTTTGATTAAGTCTATTGACTTGTTTAATCACTTGCGAGTGAGGATCTCATCGTTGTAGAGTTCCACCCCTTAGAGATCTTATCTGCACCTTGAGCATGCGTTGTGGCGTTCTTGCCAACGTTCTTAGATTGGATTATCTAAGATCGTTGTTTCGAGCTCTCCATTGATTCCTTTAGAAGGTCCTAGGGAAAATCTCGTTCCGGAATTATATCATTAATGATACGATTCAAGAACGAGATTTAACCAATATGGGATAACAAAGGACTAATGACTCAAATAAATTCTAAACAGTTTATTTAGTCCAATATCATAAATAATTGCGCCTCTTCTGCATCACCATGAATTTTTGATTTTTCTTCCTTCTGAAGCCCTTCATAGATCACATCATTCCCTTTCGGTTGGAATGGATTCGTCCTCGAATCAATAAGATGTCATAAAATCGAGCACCATCACCATCAAAACATGAACAAACACAAAAGATCACCAATCGAATACCAGGATTAAATGTGAGTCGAATAAATAAATTCTCATCAGTGGCATGCTTTGTTGCGTAGTCACGCTTCAAAAATGCATCATCATAATAGTGGGACATTGATTTAATAAACATGTGGATTACTTTCTGTGACGGAACAAAATAATAATGATAGCAAGTCACGGTCGAATAAGTGTCAATAAGCTCAGAAAATCGATCAAAATAAGTATGCTCCAGTTTGCCACTAATGTGATCACGATCAAGGACCACCGTAGGCAACGAGCTCTCCTCAATTGGATTATCGCCGTGTACCTGCAAAGATAACAAGGACGAACTCGACCCAGTATTTATTAATATAAGAGCTTCATTTTCCTCATCCACTTTCTTCTCCACAATCTCCGCTAATGTTGGCTCATTCTCAGTATTCATCTCCAGTACACTCTTATCGTCATCGTTTGCCAACCCATCAATAATTTGTGCTTCTTGCAAATGTACATCATGACCATCACTTTGCTCTCCAACGAAATCTCCTAAAAATTCTCCCACGGATTCTGGAGAACAAACGATTCACATTCCTCTTTCTCCTCGACTACCTTCTTCACTTTGTTACTAATCACCTTACCATACAAAAAAAATTCTTCATATTCGAGGGTTAGAGATTCAAGGATTAAATTCTCATCTACACGCGGATTTAGAGCCATTTTCACCCTCTTATCCCGTCGGCCACCACCTTTTATTTGTGGAACCCCCAAAGCATCAAGTTGAGCCCAACACCTATCCAAGGTCTCATTTATACGTATATTTTCCCGTTGTTGAGCAACCATAAACAAACCAAAATCACTTGGGAAACCCCTTTGTGAACCACTCTCCTCTTTCGTCATTATGCAACATTCAAAACCTCACAACTTTCGTGTTTACACCCACTCTCTCTCCAAGTTGTAAAGATAACCCCTTCTTCAAACAAATCAAAAAATCGAGCAAAGTGTATCAATCGAAACCAACAATCTAGACTCGACAACTAAGAGGTAGGTTTGGGGATTGGGTAAAAAGATATGGAAGTGTGTGGAAAAATGTGTAACGAGACAATAGATGCAAGAACTAAAAGCAAGAAAGGAGGAACAAGGGAAAATCAAGGAAATTAGTTGACAGCAAAATTTCACAGGTGTGAAAACTTTTAACACCCTGGGTGTGAAACCCACATATTTAATGACCAAACTACAATGAATCTGGAAAAATTCAAAAGACAAAAGTTGTATAAAAGAGAGTTTTATAAAGTATGTAAAAATTACAGATTTTTTGGAGATATGGAAGTTGCTCAACCAATCGTTTTTCAGAAACTGGTGCAATCTGTCAAAAAATTTCAGATAGATAGCAGTGCCTTAAGGTGCCGGTTCTTACTAATCTACAACGAATTTGTAAAAACTCAAAAGATAAACGTTGTAGATCCAGGAATTTTCTATAATCTCACAAATTTTCAGGTGATTCAGAATCATCTAGACCACAGAAATCGAATTCACACAATGATTTACGGCTGCAGTTTTTCTGGACAGATTGGTTTGGATTAATCGGTTCTTTTATGCCAGATACGCATTGAATTTTGATTGGGTGTAAAGAAGAAAATTTTAGATCGAGACGTGTTTGATATGTGGTGAAAATTGCAGTATTTTTGGAGGTTGTTTCGTTAGGGAACGGCCTGATACAAAAAATGGGTCTGGAAAACAATTTAGGGTTCTTGGGATGAAGGTTTGAAGATTTGAAGATCTTCAAGTGTTCTGGGTAGGATGGATGAAGATTTGAAGATTTTGGCTGGGGAGGGGACAAAATTAAAGGAAAACAATTAACAAATAATTTTATTTTTTTTGGAATAAGAACGGAAATTAAACAAGAAAATTAAAAATAGGTATATTTGATTACCTTTAGTCAACCGAAGTCTCTGATACCAAATGATACGATTCAAGAACGGGATTTTGCCCTAGGATCTTCTAAAGGAAATCAATGATGAGCTCGAAACAATGATCTTAGATAATCCAATCTAAGAACGTTGGCAAGAACGCCACAACGCTTGCTCAAGGCGCTCATAAGTTTTATAAGGGGTGAAACTCTACAACGAAGAGATCCTCACTCGCAAGTGATTAAACAAGTCAATAGACTTAATCAAATTTTCACTCCAAAATTGAACTGTTTGTAAAAGAACAACCTAGGTGCCTTATATAGGCTACAGACTCCAAGACATTTGCTAATTTAGCAATGTGGGACAAAATAACAATAAATAAAAATAAGAACAAAAATAAAAGACAATCTAACAATTGTGGGATAACTAAGGACTAATGACTCAAATAAATTCTAAACAATTTATTCAGGCCAATATCATAAATAATTGCGCCTCTTCTGCATCACCATGAATTTATAATTTTTCTTCCTTCTGAAGCCCTTCATAGATCACTTCAGTAATGATCGGGGCCAGCCTCGGCCAGACGAGCTGCAACGATCAGTTCAAAAGGAATTTCACGTAGCCTCAGAACGATACCATCGTTCTAAATATAGTCCACCTGATTAGAGTTCGGGAGGGTCGGACACTCGTCCATTTGTAAGGAACTTGTTTTCCAACGTCCCAGCCTAGATTCCCCACAGTCTCGAACGAAGAAGCGCCCTCTCCATGACTTGTACTCAGGGCCTTCAAGCATCATTTCCCTTACTCCTGATCACCGGGAGAAGTGATACCATCCTTACAACCCCGGGCTCTGCGCTATGCGATGAAAAACTCGGAAGAGACCCACCGTGAACCGCACTCCGATCGTTCAACATAACACGGAAAAGCCTATCACTGTCCTGACTCTGGAAGGAGCCATCTGGGCCTCACCCAAACCATAGTCTCGTAACACAGACACAAAAGTAGGACACATCAGCAACCTCAGGTCTGCCTTCAACTGAGCTTCATAATTAGCGAAGTACCCGTCCGGAGGATGGGATGCAAACGGGCGAGGATCCGCTGGGAGCAGAGGAACTAATTCTTCTGAATTTACCCTATACTCACGGCAGATGTACTCCACACTACCTTGGGTCAAAACTGAAACAACCACATGGCTTCCCATGATATCTTGATTGGCCTTCTGAATTTTGTACCTAAAAAGAGGGTCAAAAGTGTTGGATGACGGGCCGGAGGAAGAAGCAATGGAAATCGGTGGAGGAGGAGCCAAGGGATCTCTTCAAAAACCACAAGTCTGGTCCAGGACTCCCTGATGAATGCTTCGGTTCTAGGGGTAAGCGGTTCCTTTTCAGCAGAATCACACATCTGGAAGGAAGCAGAAATGGATAAAGAAGGAGGATAATGGTGGTAGGAAGCAGCCACAGAATGAGAGTCAATAGGGTAACTATGAGCGAAATGATGTTCGATGTGACGGGTTTATATCCCCGAAATAAATCTAGGGAACTGCTCTAGTGCAAGCGTGCAGTAGTGACGCCTCAAATTCTGGGGCAACCATAACTGCGGCTCCTAGTCATCTCATGGAAACCTACTTGGCTGAGTTGCAATCCGAACAGATCTGAACCGACCTCCTAAGGCTCGGCTGGATCTGGGGGGCTTATGACGATGCCAAAAACTGAACGTACCTATGTTGCCCCTATTTAGCCCAACATTAAGTATAGAGAGAGAAAGGTCGCTTAAAGAGCCAGAGCTCTTAGCAGCCAGTCTGGAGCAGTTCGGATACTCTCCCCAGTTCCTCTAGGTCGGCCCATGCTTAGAGCCAACCTCTGAGCAATATAAGCACACACCCTATCCTAACCTCTGCTGGTCAGTTAATACTTATACTCAAACTTACCGGCATCCGACCTGTTAGGACGGCCTAGGTCCCCCTCGGGCCAAAACCCTTGCACATGCCTTAAGTCAGATAATTATAAAAGGAATCCTGAGTCATACAGGTTCCAATCTTTATCACTTAATACGAATATTTGAATATCATAATTATCTCCTAAAATCAAGGAGATCAATTAGTCATAATATTTTCCTTAGGGAACACGTTAATCAGTGTCCATCATAGACACGCAACACGATAACTCTAGGGCACAAGCCCCTCTATATAAACTATGCCTAAGAAACTACAAAGACTTGATTCCAATCCCCGCATTGGATACGTAGGCAGCTTGATCACTATCAAGTGCAGTCTAAAACATTACACAACCACCCTCCTCTTTGTATCTTTTGTTGTTCTTGAGGCTTTGAATAGGTTATCATGAGAGAAAGAACCCTAAATTTCAGATAGACGATTTTGGAATCGTCAGACCAAATCGGTGGGATGATGATTTAGGCACACTCAAACTATACATAAAAATGCACATAATCATTTCAGACCTCATATTTTGAAACTAAAAAAGAAAAGAAAGTGAAAAAATGGACCACAAAACTCATCAACGAGGAGATTGGTTGAATATTATCATCCTACTTGAAGAGCATTGATTATAAACATTGGGGATCTGCTCAACAGGTTTTGTTCTACTTTCCTTATATGTGACAATACTGCAGCTTAGTTACGACACCATCAATGGAGGATCATAGAAGAAGGTATTTCAGAATCAATTCCAGAGAGTTGTTTGTCTGTTTTACCACTTCATTTTTCTGTTTTATTGTATTTGTTGTTTACAAGTATAACAAAAAAAAAATTTGAGGGATGAATTTCTTTGGATAAACCTAGCTATCGGAATGGAAACACAGGTGCCTCATGGAGGAAAATATCTCTAAATTAATCTCACAACGGAAATGGACATTCATCAAATGCTGCTAAGTCGTTTGTTTAAGACCAGAGCCTTTTTGACATCACAGTATGTATTGTCATATTTTGACACTATTGAGGTTTTCCTTAGCCACGGGGTGATCATGCGGTAGTGTTTGGATGTGATACTGAAGAATTTGTAGGATTAATGTTGCTCGTACGTAAATCGCGTATCCTAATGGTAGGAGTAAATATACGAAAAAGTCTTCTTATAAGGAATGTTTTATTCTTGAAAGTCTTTGCAAGGCGGAAGTAATGTGTTACTTCGAGAGAATAAGATATCCAGATTATAATTAATATATGGTCGTTAATATTTGATACTCGAGATACGACCATATGAATATTATAACAACGATATGATTCTATTTACATGGTAACCGTTTTACATGAAAGGTTGTAGTCATAGCACTTGACTCTTTCCGATGATTGGGGGTCACGAAGTGTTGCTAGACGCCGATCATGATCGTTAGGTGTGCAGGGCAATCTGGTAAATACACTTTATGCTTAAGGCCAACATATTCGGAAACCTATCGGGAATCTCTATCCAATATGAAATGCACCAAACTCTCTATTTTATATAATGCAGAATACATAAAGAAAAATTTACAGAATCTGAATGAATGCGATTGATATATATGAAATTTACAAAATATGTATTTTACAATTAAAATAATAGTCTTCGATTCAATGTTGTTGTTGATTTTTTTCTTCTTCTTAATATGAATGTTGAAATTTCTAAAATACGATTTTTAAGGGTAAAATACAGTTTTTAAAAAATTTACAATATCTATCGGAAGTGCTGTTAAAATTCTACAAAGCAATGAATACCTTTGTTGAAAGGTTTTATCAATCAATTGAAGCTTCAAATTTTCTTTTCTTTTCGGTTTTTTATTTTTTTTTCCTACCATGAGAAGGTCTTCTCACTACGTTAGTTGGCATTGAGGCTCGACTATTCTTATCTTTCCGTTCTTTTGCGTAGGGTTCCACTTCTCTTCCTATCTCTTTATCTACTTCTATTAATTTACAAGATGTTTTTTGTGTTCCTAAATGCCCCGCAATCTCTTGTCTATCTCTCAATCATGTCGCTCTAATAGTATTTCAGTCGAACTCCTGCTCCATGGTCTAGTCAAAAATGGACTTTATGAGTAGTCCTCCCAACCTCTTCATGCCTTTGCTTAAAAAAAAGCTACCTCACTGGTGTGACATCAACGTTTGAGACAACCTGCTTGTTCCATTTTAAACATTATTCCAATTATAATTTAGATTCTACTGCTTCCTTGTTATTGCACCGTTCGGCTTGTCTTGAAAATAAAAGCCATAAACTTCCATTTGGCAATTCTACATTATGTACCACTCGCCCAGTTGAGATTATTTTTACTGATGTTTGGACATCCTCTGTATTGTCTTAGGATGGTTTCAAGTATTACGTCATATCCGTTGATCATTTTACTCGTTATGTGCGGTTTTATCCTATTTCTCGCAAACCTAATGTGCCTCATACGTTTATGTGATTTAAATCTATTGTTGAAAATTTCTTTAATAATACTATTAAAATTCCGTATTCTGGCAATGGTGGTGAATTCATCTCTCTCTGTGATTATTTTGCAACAAATGGAACATTATTTTGTACTACATCTCCACACACCTTTGAGCACAATGGTACATCAGAACGATGCCACATTCATATTGTCGAAACCGGACTTGCCGTTCTTTCACACGCCTCACTTTGAACAACGTAGGCCATATGATTTTTCCACCTTCGTCTATCTTTTCAATCGCAAGCCAACACCTACCCTCCACATGAATACTGTATGAAAGCATCTTCCACACTCTCCCAATCACCAAAAAAATATATGTCTTTGGGTGTCTGTGTTATCTCTAGCTACGTATGTATACTTACCATAAACTTCAACCTCGTTCTAAACCATATGCTTTTTTGGGGTACGATTTCACTTAGTAGGCCTATTAATATTTTGAACTTGCCGAGTCTCGTCTTTATGTCTTTCACCATGTTAAGTTTGTTGAAACCGTGTTTCCCTTCAGTTCATCGTCTCCCTCTATTGAGTCGACACCCTCAAATCTCTCTAACTGGGTTCTTACTCCCCATTATATTCTGGCGGTACCAGACCCCCTACACCCTCTACATCTCCCTACCTCATTCTGCCACCACCCTCCGCACCTCCTGCACTTACTCGTGCTCTACTTCTGATCCTCGACCGATCATATTTGTACTAGTGTCCGAAATAATATTCGCAATTCTATCCATAAGTTTAATCTTCACACTCATCTCTCTTCTCAAACTTACTCTGAACATACCTCTGTTCTTCAAGCCCTCAAACATCTCAAATAGAGAAATGCTATGCAAGAAGAGTATGATGCTTTGATTCGCAATGATACCTAGGAACTGGTTGTTAGGAACTCTACGCGGGAACACAGCGGAATTCAAAAATTTATTTCCTTTAACCAGGATCAACTTCATTTAAGCAACAAACATATAAAGCTAGTAGACGGTGGTCACCTTGCTTGATCTATAAGATCGATGCTTTGACCGTCTAAGAAGAGTTGTGGTGCACGGAGCGGCCACAAGCGTTCGGCCTCTACCGCTAGTCCACATGAACAGCCTGTCGGAATCCACCATTGGATTGCTACTAGAAAAACTCGGTTGCTAGACCGACCTTTTCTCTCTCTCTCAAATCTCTCTCTAAAAAGCTCTCTATTTTTCACAAGAAACTATTAGTCTCTTGGAAAATGTACAAAATAGCTAGCCAACCCTTGCTTTTATAGGTGAGGCGCCATCTAATAATCCCAATCTGATTGGGAGAAGCTTCCTAGTAGATTGGGGAGAAAGAAAACTTTTTCCTAATAAAATAAAAAAATCACTTTGATTGATTTATCTCTTTTATTTAATATCTTATATTAAATAAATATAGGAAATTATCAATATCTTATATTGAATATCTTTATCTTATTACCATAATTCTATTTTCCCAAAAATCAATTACTATCCAATATTAACATTATAGTAATCTTATTAATTAAATTACACAATCCAAGTGTATCATAATACACTAAAACTTGCGCCCCATGTAGCCTTTATTTGGCTTCCGGATTATTCTTTAATTAATATAATACTATGATTAAATTAATTTTCAAAATACATGTGTATCAATATACACAATATATATTTCGAGACACTATATGTGTATTTAATTAATCAATATAATTAATATCTTGTTGTTGAAATTGTGTCCTACACCCAATCAGGTTGGACCGGATCCGACCGGGTTGGATCATTTCTACTATTTCCTTTTGTTTATACATATATTAAATGGTTTTTCTGTTGTCATATATTTATTCTTTTAAAGAACCAATTATGAATTGTTATATGTCATTCGTATTAAACTATGATAGAGAAACCATTATAGGCGATTATGGTTGATAAGATCTCTAATCACTCTAATAAGTTTGATACTTAAATGTCTCTAGGCTTATGTACTATTAAACGGGGCATTGATAGTACAAACAGGCCAACACGTATTAGATGTCTTATGTCTTTAAGGGCAGGGATCGATCTCGTCTATCGAAGTGTAACGACACTTGGACAGTACGTGGATGTGTATTAGGGAATGCGTAATATTGACTGACCCACTTACTTTATTAAGTGTCGTAGTATGTTAGACGCTACCCAATTACTACTGCATGCGGTAACTGTTTTCGTATGAGTGTGTTAGACGCTACCCAATCTCTACCGCATGGGTGTGATCACGGGATGTGTAGTGATTGGGTAGTGATTGTGTAGTGATTGGGTAGCCTCTAACACATCCCAATCTCTACCGCATTGCTAGACGCTATCCCGCGATCGTTAGGTATGAAGGGCATTTTCGTAATTTGCAGTTTGTGCCTACGGCCAACATATTCGGAAGCCTATCGGGTCACACACATAAGAACATCTAGCCGGATTAAAATGAGGTTATAGCGATAACCAAATAAGGAAAGGTTTATATCGACTATAAAGTGTTAAGTGATAAATTAATATGGTGGTATTTTTATATTATGAATAAATATAATACAAGATAGAAATATATATATATATATATATATATATATATATATATATATATATATATATATATATATATATATATATATATATATATATATGTGTGTGTGTGTGTGTGTGTGTGTGTGTGTGTGTGTGTGTGTGTGTGTGTGTGTGTGTGTGTGATATACATGTATTTTGCAAATTAATTAATCATAATATTATATTAATTAAAGAATATTCCGGATGCCAAAAGATTGGTATTTGGGGCACCACTTTCAATGTGTATAAGATATACTTGAATTGTGCAATTTAATTAATAAGATTACCATATATTAATATTGGATATTAATTGATTTATGAAAATGAGATTTATGGTAATAAGATAAATATAGTCAATATTATATATTGACAATATCTTGGAAATATTTAATATAAGATATTAAATTAAATGAGATAAATCAATCAAATATATTTTTCTTATTTTATTAGGTAAATGTTCTCTTTCTCCTCAATCTAATAGGAAACTAATCCCAATCAAATTGGGAGATGATGTGATCCGGTTCATGCTCAGAGGATACCATCATTCGTGCTATTTATGAATATTATTTAATTAATTAGGAGTTGGATTTATTTTATATTGGATTTTCAGCACTTTATTTATTTATTTTTTTATTAGCCAATAGAAACATTTCGTTTCTGGCCAATAGGAGGTAGGGCCATTTTATTAGTGGGAATTTCTCCCATATTGCTTTTTCATTGTTAGTTCTTTTGGTCGTAAGCCTATATAAGGCAAACACTAGCTTTTCATTCAACAGACAATTATGATGATATAAAATTTGGCTTCTTAGCTTTTATTGAAGTCTTCTTGACTTTGATTTATCGCTTGCGAGTGAGTGTTCTCTTCGTTGTAGGGAATCACAAAAATCACATGCGTGTGAGAGTTCTCTTCGTAGTAGATGATTCAACCCTTTAAGAATTTACCAGCGTCGTGAGCATTTGTTGGGCGTTCTTACCTATGATCTTGATTGGATTATCGAGGTCTAGGATCCTTAGCTCGTCATTGTTCCCCCTAGTTACTTCCTGGGCGAAACATCGGATTTGATTCCAACCGGAATCACATCAGTTGGTAGCAGAGCTCAGCAACTTCGGTGAGCAAATATCCCTTTTATTTTATTTTTTTTCCATTATTCTGTATTATTCCAATTTTTATTTTATTTTATTGTGTTCCTTTAATTTCGTCCCCTCCCCAGCCAAAATTTTTCAAAACTTCATCCATATTACCTGGAAAAAAAATTGAAGATCTTCAAATCTTCAAACCTTCATCCCAAGAACCCTAACTTTATTTTTCCAGGCCTGTTTTTCTCTGAGTTCGTTTTATACCCAAAACCACTCCAAAAATTCCGAAAATTTTACCACAGTCCCAGAACATCGTGTCCCACAATTTTTGTCTTTACACCCAATCCAGATTCAACATACATCTTGCCTAAACCCGCTGATTACTCCAGACAATCTGTCCAGAAAAACTGCAGCAGTATATCATCGTTTGAATTCGATTTTTGTGGTCTAGACGGTTCGGAATTACCCAAACATTTGTGAGCCTATAGGAAATTATCCGATCTACAACTTTTATCTTTTGAGTTTTTCAAAATTCTCTGTAGTTTAATCGCAATCGGCACCGTAAGACACTGCTATCAATCTGGAGAATTAAGACAGATTGCACCAGTTGCCGAGAAATACTTGGTTGATTGACTTTTATAAGTCCAAAAAATCTGAGATTTTGACATCCTTTATAAAACTCTCTATTCTACAACTTTGGTCTATGGAGTTTTCCCAGAATCGTAGTAGGTTGGTCATTAAATACGTGGGTTTAACACCAGAATGTGAAAATTTCACACCTGTGTAATTCTACTGTCGAAAAATTTCATTACGATTGAGCATAAGGGTGAGTGTAAACACGAGAGTCGTGTGAATATATATTATTTTGGTCATGGATGACAACATATTTTATTCACATTATCTTATTCGGGATAAGGAATATGAGTTCTGCATTGATCAAGATGAAGAGACGACTTTAGTTAGTTTTGCGGTGGTTAAAGAGTTGGACTTGCTGTCGTATAGGCATCCTCGTCCTTATTACGTTCATACTGGAAGTCGTCGGGTTCAGGTTACAAGACAAGCGTGGGTTACCATTGAACTTAACGGTTATATATCTGACATGTTATGTGACGTGTTTCCAATGAGAGGTGAATCTATAGTTTTCGGACAGGCATGGTTAAGTGAGTATAAAGTCAGGTATAATTCGTCGAGTACTTGGTATTCATTGTATGGTATGGGCAAGAAGTATGTCCTTGACACGATACGTGGATTAGTTGTTGAGGAGGTACATGAAATTTTAGATGCAAAATTAAGGGAGCAGGGTGAAACTCAGAACGCTGAATTGAAACGACAGTTAGAAGAAGTGAAACAGGAGGTATCTCATGAGTTGCATACGGCAGTGACACCTTTACGTGAGGATATACATGAGATTCGTGAGGCACTTGCTACTTTGTTGGCTGCTGCAAACCGAGGTGATGACGGAGGAGGTAGAGGCGGTAGAGGTGATAGAGGAGGTAGAGCAAGAAAGGAGGAATATGAGCGGAGGTGGCAGAAATCCAAAGTGAACTTGCAGAAACAATTTGACATGCATCCGGAGGAATGGAAACAAACATGGGCTGCCTCGCAGAAAGCAACAGACTTGTCCACGGTTGAGGACACACTCCAGGCGGAACCTTGTGCCGTTATTACGCACGAGCACATTAGTTCTGTGGAGTTGCCTTCTCCCATTGAGGCTGAGGTAATTACACAGGTAGATGCGTTGGTTGATGTTCCTGATGAACATAGTGAGTGTGTTGTCACTTCAGAGGTTGTAGTTGCTGTTCATGATGGTACAGAGGTTGAGATCGCTGCTGAGAATGAGGAGGCAACCACGCTCACCATTGAGCCACTTTTGAATTGTGTTGCCCCAGCATTTTCTTTGCAGGTACATGCTCCTTTTTGTTGGAGGTGTTGACAATGTTGCCAAGTCGGCTGGGTCGCTTGCGCACTTAAAAAATATACGAGCAGCAGATATTTATCATGATCCATTTTTGGTGCATTGTCGGCCTTTCGATTTTGTGGTTGCTGATTATTATGTTGGGCCTGTTCATTTGTACACGAGGCTGGTTACTAAAGTGTTCACATCTTTACTTTTCATGGATGTACTTCACTATGAGGGCCTACTCGCATATGTTCGGCCACGCTTACTATTCAATCCAGGTGGATTCGAGGACGAATCCTTTCGAACCGGGAGGGAATGATGTGATCCGGTTCATGCTCTGAGGATACCATCATTCGTGCTACTTATGAATATTATTTAATTAATTAGGAGTTGGTTTAATTTTATATTGGATTTTCAGATTAGTCAATAGGAACATTTTGTTTCTGGCCAATAGGAGGTAAGGGCATTTTATTAGTGGGAATTTCTCCCACATTGCTTTTTCATTGTTAGTTCTTTTGGTCGTAAGCCTATATAAGGCAAACACTAGCTTTTCATTCAACAGACGATTATGATGATATAAAATTTGGCTTCTTAGATTTTATTGAAGTCTTCTTGACTTTGATTTATCACTTGCGAGTGAGTGTTCTCTTCGTTGTAGGGAATCACAAAAATCACATGCGTGTAAGAGTTCTCTTCGTAATAGAGGATTCAACCCTTTAAGAATTTACCAGCACCGTGAGCATTTGTTGGGCGTTCTTACCTACGATCTTGATTGGATTATCGAGGTCTAGGATCCTTAGTTCGTCATTGTTCCCCCTAGTTACTTCTTGGGCGAAACATCGGATTTGAGTCCAACCGGAATCACATCAGGAGACATGAGGGGCGCCCCAACACCTATATAAGAAAGGGGTTGGCTAGATCTTTTGTACATCACAATTCTAAGAGACTAATAGATTCTTATGGAAAATAGAGTGCTTTTTAGAGAGAGATTAGAGAGAGAGAAAATGCCGGTCTAGCAACCGAGTTTTTCTAGTAGCAATCCAATGGTAGATTCCGACGGGTTGTTTGTGTGGACTAGCGGTAGAGACCGAACACTTGGGTGGCTCCGTGCACCACTACTCTCCTTAGACGGTCAAAGCGTCAATCTTTTAGATCAAGCAAGGTAACCACCATCTACTATCTTATTATGTTTGTTGCTTAAATGAAGTCGATCCTGGTTAAAGGAAATAAATTTTGAATTCCGCTGCGTTCCCGCGTATATTTCCTAACACTTGTATTATATTTATTCGTAATAAATAAATACCACCATATTAATTTATCACTACAACACTTTATAGTTGAGATAAAACTTTCCTTATTTGGTTATCGCTATAACCACATTTTAATCGGGCTAGATGTTCTTATTTGTGTGACCCAATAGGCTTGCGAATATGTTGGCAGTAGGCACAAAGTGCAAATTATGGAAATGCCCTTCATACTTAACGATCACGGGATAGCATCTAGCAACACACCGTGACCTCCAAACATCGAAAGAGTCAAATGTAATGACTACTACATTTCATGTGAAACGGTTACCGTGTAAATAGAATCCTATCGCTGTAATAAAATCCATACGGTCGTACGTCGAGTGTCAAACATCAACGACCGTATCTTATAATCTGGATATCCCACTCTCTCAAAATAACATATTACTTCTGTTTTGCAAAGATTTTCGAGAATAAGACATTCCTTATAAGAAGGCACTTTCGGATATTCACCCCTGCTAATAGGGTATGCGTTTTCCGGACGAACAACAAGAATCATACGCATGCTACAGTATCACACTCAATCACTACCACGTGATTGCCCCAGAGCTAGGGAAACCTGAATAGTGTCAAAGTATGACAATCCACATAGTGATGCCATGAAGACTCCGGTCTTAGGATAATTATGTTAGGTAATCTACGCAGGAAAGCAGCGGAATTCAGAAATTTATTTCCTTTTACCAGGATCGACTTCGTTTAAGCAACAAACACATAAAGTTAGTAAACGGTGGTTACCTTGCTTGATCTAAAAGATCGACGCTTTGACCTTCTAAGGAGAGTAGTGGTGCATGGAGCCGCCCAAGCGTTCGGCCTCTACCGCTAGTCCACACGAACAACCCACCGGAATCCACCGTTAGATTGCTACTAGAAAAACTTGGTTGCTAGACCGACCTTTTATCTCTT
Organism: Gentiana dahurica var. dahurica; assembly: GCA_024500145.1. Taxonomy (NCBI): domain Eukaryota; kingdom Viridiplantae; phylum Streptophyta; class Magnoliopsida; order Gentianales; family Gentianaceae; genus Gentiana; species Gentiana dahurica. The sequence goes on along the minus strand of CM044907.1, from coordinate 54,220,990 downwards.
TAAAATCTCTCTAAGAAGCTCTCTATTTTTCACAAGAAACTATTAGTCTCTTGGAATTGTGATGTATAAAAGAGCTAGCCAAGCCTCCTTTAAATAGGATGACATGCGCCCCATGCACTTCCCAATCTGATTGGGATTAGCTTCTAGTAGGTTGATGAGAAAGAAAATCTTTTCCTAATAAAATAAGGAAAATACATTTGATTGATTTATCTCATTAATATTCAATATCTTATATCAAATATATTTCCAAGATATATATTGACAATAGCTTATATTGAATATATCTTTATCTTATTACCATAAATCAATTTTTTTTCAATATCAGTTAATATCTAATATTAATATTATGGTAATCTTATTGATTAAATTGCCCAATCCAAGTGTATCATATACACTCAAAATAGCACCACCCTCAACCAATAAATTGGCATCCGGAATATTCTTTAATTAATATACTACTATGATTAATTAATTTATAAAATACATGTGTATCATATACATATGATATGCGCCCCACATGTATCAAAATAGATATATTTAATTAATCAACATAATTAATATCTTGTATTTAATTTATTCATAATAAGTAAATACCATCATATTAATTTATCACTATAACACCTTATAGTCGAGATAAACATTTCCTTATTTGGTTATCAACTATAACACATTTTAATCCGGCTAGATGTTCTTATGTGTGTGACCCGATAGGCTTCCGAATATGTTGGCCGTAGACACAAAGGGCAAATTAGGAAAATGCCCTTCATACCTAACAATCACGGGATAGCGTCTAGCAACACACCATGACCCCCAATCTTCGGAAGAGTCAAATACAATGACTACTACCTTTCATATGAAACAGTTACCGTGTAAATAGAATCATATCGCTATAATAATATCCATACGGTCGTTCGTCGAGTGTCAAGCATCAACGACCGTATCTTCTAATCTGGATATCATTCTCTTTCGAAGTAACTCATTTACTTCGACTTTGCAAAGATTCACGAGAGTAAGACATTTCTTATAAGAAGTCCTTTTCGGATATTCCCCTTACTGATAGGGTACGTGATTTCCGGACGACCAAACATGTATACTCCGCATGCTTCAGTATCACACCCAATCACTACCGCATGATCGCCCCATGGCTAGGGGAAACCTCAATAGTGTCAAAGCATGAAAATCCACTCCGTGATGCCATGTAGACTCCGGTCCTATAGATAATTACACAACCGCCACATAGTGTGACACTTAACAGTGTAAGTGGGTCAGTCTAACGTACAAATTCTCTAACACACCTCCACGTACAGTCCAAGTGTCTCTACACTTTGATAAAAGAGATCTAACCCTGCCCTTAAAGACAGAAGACATCTAATACGTGCTAGTCTGTTCATACTATCAATGACATGTTTAATAGTACATTGCTTAGAGATATTAAAGTATCAAACTTATCAAAGTGATTAGAGATCTCATCAACCATAATTGTTAGGAATCTACTCGGGAACACAGCGAAATTCAAAATTTTATTTCCTTTGACCAGGATCGACTTCGTTTAAGCAATAAACAATTAAGCTGCTAGACGGTGGTTACCTTGCTTGATCTAAAAGAGACACATTGACCGTCTAACTAGAGTAACAATGCACGGAGCCATCCAAGCGTTCGGCATCTACCGCTGATCCACACGAACAGCCCGCCAGAATCCCATCATGGATTGCCACTAGAAAAATCTGGTTGCTAGACTGGCTTTCTCTCTCTCTCTCTCTCTCTCTCTCTCTAATCTCTCTCTAAGAAGCTCTCTATTTTTCACAAGAACTATTAGCTCTTGGAATTGTAATTTATAAAAGAGCTAGCCAAGCCTCCCTTAAATAGGTGTTGGGGCGCCTCTTTCATATCCCAATCTGATTGCGATTAGCTTCCTTGTAGATTGAGGAGAAATAAAACATTTTCTCAATAAAATAAGGAAAATCCATTTGATTGATTTATCTCATATAATATTCAATATATTTCCAAGATATATATCGACAATATCTTATAATGAATATATCTTAATCTTATTACCATAAATCTAATTTTTTTCAGAAATCAATTAATATCTAATATTAATATTATGGTAATCCTATTAATTAAATTGCACAATGGAATGTATCTTAATATACTTCAATATGCGCCGCATATATCCTAGATTTGGCATCCGGAATATTCTTTAATTAATGTAATGCTATGATTAATTAATTTGCAAAATACATGTGTATCATATACATATTTTCGACATACACATACATTATGTGTATATGTAATTAATCAACATAATTAATATCTTGTATTATATTTATTCATAATAAATAAATACCACATATTAATTCACCACTATAACATTTTATAGTCGAGATAAACTTTCCTTATTTGGTTATCGCTATAACCGTATTTTAATCTGGCTAGATGTTCTAATGTGTGTGACCCGATAGGCTTCCTAATATGTTGGCCGTAGACACAAAGTGCAAATTACGAAAATGCCCTTCATGCCTAACGATCACGGGATAGCGTCTAGCAACACACCGTGACTCCCAATCATCGGAAGATTCAAATGCAATGACTACTATCTTTCATTGAAACAGTTACCGTGTGAATATAATCCTATCGCTGTAATAATATCCATACGGTCGTACGTCGAGCGTCAAGTATCAACGACCGTATCTTATAATCTGGATATCATGCTCTCTCGAAGTAACTCATTTACTTCCACTTTGCAAAGATTCACGAGAGTAAGACATTCCTTATAAGAAGGCCCTTTCAGATATTCACCCCTACTAATAGGGTACGCGATTTCCGGATGACCGAACATGTATACTCCGCATGCTTCAGTATCACACTCAATCACTACCGCATGATCGTCCCATGGCTAGGAGAAACCTCAATAGTGTCAAAGCATGACAATCCACACCATGATGCAATGAAGACTCCGGTCCTAAGAATAAATGCACAACCGCCGCATAGTGTGACACTTAACAGTGTAAATGGGTCAGTCTAACGTACACATTCTCTAATACATGTCCACGTACAATCCAAGTGTCTCTACACTTCGAAAGACGAGATCTATCCCTGCCCTTAAAGGCAGAAGACATCTAATACGTGCTAGCCTGTTTGTGCTATCAATGCCCTGTTTAATAGTACATAAGCCTAGAGACATTTAAGTATCAAACTTATTAAAGTGATTAGAGATCTCAACAACCATAATTGCCAATCAAGGTTTCTCTGTCACAGTTTAATACCAAGGACGTTATCATATAACAATTCATAATTGGTTCTTTAAAGGAACAAATATATGAAAACAGAAAAGTCATTTCATATATGTATAAACATAAAGAAATAGTTGAAATGATCCGACCCGGTCGGATCCGGTCCAACCCGATCGGGTTTTGGACACTATTTCAACAATCTCCCATTTAGCCTAAAACCAATCACTCGTACACACAAGACCAAGTTGAAACACAAGAATCTCATGCAATACTCGCAACCAGCCTTAACCGTGAATGGATCGCTATACGTGGGGACTCAGACTATCTTCATATCATGTTCCAAATGATCAAGTCAAAGGAACCGCCTCAACACACACTTGAATCTCAGACGAGACCCTGGTCCTTGCTTTAAACAATGAATCCACTTACTATATCAGCTATATAGAAAATGTGGAAGAACCGTACAAGGTTTAGGAATGAACCTCATAGACTCATGTACTGATCCCCCTACGCCTCCAAGGGCATTACTGTGCTTTGCCAAAGTTGTAGAATATACAGTGACCCATAGGCAAGAACATTTCCAGCTCATTGTATCACTAGATTAAAGTGACTACAAACCCAGACTGTAGCGCCCACTCGCCTTCATAAGACTCATGATATACGTATATATAACTATATTTATATGATTCCAAGTTTCGATAAACTAGGAAACCATCATTAATTTGTTTAAGGATATTCTCGACATTCACAAGATTTACTTTCATACTTGCTCATGACTTTTCGTTAACTATGAGCATTTGGCATTACTTTTATGATGGTTTCTATCACAGTAGCAAAGAAAACCTTCCATAAGCATCATCTTTCGCCTTATCCTTAGGACTAACGTCCTAACATAGATAGATCTTAAGAACACCGGCTAGCAGTATCCCCTATCGCGATCTATGCTAAACTCTTTTAGCATCACATCTATATAGGTGAACTATAATTTAACAGCAGTTAAATCTATCATTATAGATTCTTATTTCCAAAAGAACTGCTAATCCAAGTGATTTTGTAAAGGCCTTGAACTACCAAACATTAATTGACTATGACATGGGGTGATAATTCCTGAGAGAGATATCTAATACATTACTCAAAAATCATAACACGCTCCCACTATCCCTCTTGCACATTGGGCATATCCCTTCTGTTGACTAAATCAAACTCCTTTGATTATCAAACAAAGAAATTGTCTACAAAAACTTGTTCTTGTCCATAATGGATCTCGTGGTCTCTCATATCATGTTATCATCTATGAACATCGGACTCCTTGCCCAAATGTCTTCAACACAATCATATAGCCATGATACGGAGTTATAACAAGCATAGTCTGAATAGAACTGGGCTTAGCTGGCAGCATAAAGATAATTACAAGGTTTACACCTTGTACTCTTCAGCTGTCACTATAGCCTTCTGATAATCATATTACTATCCCTGTCAGCCTTTCAAGGACATAGCCTCTAGGTAAGATAGGCTAGGTTCACAACCTGGTTGTCACTGATGGAATCTAATTCAGATATTATGGCTCCTGGCCATATCTCTCAATCTTGCCTTATTTCTTCATAAGTCGTGACATATTTATTCTTCAAGATGAACATACCAGCAACCTTTTCAGGCTTGAGGTTATCCACAGACTTACAGAACTTTTGTGTACATTGAGCAATGTTCTACACCTCATCGGTATGTGGTGTCTGCTCACGTTCCTATGGTTGAATCTTTCCTTGTGGCTCTCAAACTTTTTTGATATTTCAACTTACTCCCACTGTTTCTTTTGGAAGAAACATTTCCTTTAGAAGACAGCATGTTTGGAGACAAACAGTTTTGCTCCACGGATAAGTAAATAACATATAGCGTACTTGCTAACATATCCCACAAAGTTGCATATGTCGTACTGGGCTCCAAGCCTTTCTGACTTTGCCTTTGAAAACTACAAATCATCGGTTAAGATAGATTCGACATTATCCCTTTCCATATCTAATATGGAATTTATTCAACCTTATTCTTTGGAACTCAGTTAAGTATATGTATTGAATAATGGCACTATCCCAAAACGGGTAAGGGATATTTCGCATGGATTACTTCACACCTTTATCATATAAAATGTTGTTCCTATTTTAGAAGCACAATCTAATTGCGAATCCAAAAATGGTATCTTTCAAGGGAGAGTCTTATTCCTTTTCAGACGATTTCTAAAACACCCTTCATTTATTAATTGCTTCAATCCAACTAAAGATAAATTCCTAAGTAGTTCAACAATCTCATATTCCTGCTAGCTCAAACTTTTCCGGCTTTCCGAATTATGCACTTCACTGAGTACACTTGACTATTTCTAAAAATAGTCATAGAGATTAACAAAAATTTAGTGGCATTAATTGTCATGGGCCAACAAACATCGATATGTTTAGGCTTTAGATAACTTTCTAGATTTTATAACCTTTTCATAAAAGGGTATTTTAGTCATCTTTAGATAAGATACGCATTACCCACATGATTCATAATCACATGGTTCAGACATCATATGAATGACATTTGATTATACGTTTCTTTTCCAGAGAGTCGACATCTAGAACAACCACAAATATCAAGGATAACAGCCATACAAATATTTAGTTGAGATTTCATCACATATATCAACTATATAGTGATATCAATGTAGTATGTTAGATTCGATGACCTTTCAACTTTATCGGAATAACATTTACTCCTTACAATTGAATTTGTCCATTAAATCTCAACATCTAACTAAAAATATGTTCTTCATAAAAACCGGAATAAGATAATACTTATTTAGTTCTTTTATCAGTTTACTAGACTCAAAATACAAAACCGAAAATGTCACAACGTTTGCTTCACTTTTCCGTATCTTTGTGTATTCCGTATTTAATCCTTCTAATTTAATCATACTCATAAGATATCATTTATCTAAGAGTTGACTTGAACTTAGATGGATTTATCTCAACACACTTGCCTAGAATAATGACTTCGATAAGATCTCTTATTTTAAACATGCCCTAACTTTCTTTTTAATCCTTCAAGCACTAGTAAATATTTCTTAGTGTAGTCCTCATAGAACTTAAGAAAGATCACAAGAGCTATGTCTTTAATTTCCTTTCATAAAGAAAATCTAAATTTTATAAAATAGTTTATTTAACTTTTGTATCGTATTCAAAACATTGAATATTTAAATAACATTCAAGCAATGAATAAAGAAATAAGTCGATACTTAAATCTTTCGATTTTGAAAACAACCTTTCCAAAATTCGATGTGGTCATTCTTGTTCTACGTTTGAATTAATTGTCATCGTATGACTGAAAGGGTGATCATGGGTCGGTTTGGGCTGGTTCGGTTCAATTTGGAAAGCGTGAGGTCGGTTTGGGGCTATACATTGTACCCCAAACCAAACCAAACTAAAGTCAACCCCAATGGTTTGGTTCGAACTGGTTTCGGGTTGGATTCGGTTTTAGCATGCCTAGTTTTTTAAAAGAGATAATTTTATGACAAACAAGCAATTTCATCTTATTTTTAAATTTAAAGTCTACGTTGTTGTTAAAAAAAATTAACATACTTGGTGCAAAGGTTGTTGCTCTTTCATGTATTTAGTTGAAAAGATATGTAGAATATATGATGCATTATTATTCTACAAAACATAATGGACAGGACATGAAAACAAAAATATTAGAAGATGTGAAAGGGAGCAACGTTATCCATGAAAAAAATGAGTACAAAAATGTAATGATTCAAGACAATATTTGATCATTTAGAACTGTGAAGACCAATTTGCAAGACAAAACATTCATCTAGAGACACTTGAACAAAGTTATACTTTGTCAACAGTCGATTAAAACAATCAAATGCAACAAAGTATGAGAAAAATAATACACAATAACTGAAAGAAGAAACTCATCTTTTTATGTTATATGCTCACCATTTGTTTTACACAAAGACTCGATAGATTAAGCAAAGAAGAAAACATTTAGGATTAAGAATCCATTGAAGTAAAACTACAATAAAATTACTAAGAGGGAAAAACACATTAACTGATGATGATAGCATATTAGAAGGGTCACTGACATGGTTTCTAAGGCAAACGATTATAATAGAAGCTGAAATGTAGTAGAGAAAGGAGAGGCGCTGATATGTTTGATTAATGATGAATGAAAGGGGTTGGGTTCAGGGTTAGCTTGTAAACTTATATATCAATAAAAAAAATACGTCTTTTTGTATTAATGATTTCGGTTTGGGTTCGGGTTGGGTTGGGGTAAAATAAAAATAACCAAATCTAAACCAGTATTATTCGGTTTGGTTTCAAACCAAACCGATTCATTCGGTTTGTTACTGGTTTGGTTTTTTTTGGTTTGGTTCGGGCTGGTTTTCGGTTCGGATTGGTTTTTTGGTTTTTCGGCTCACATAAAATGATCATATTGGATCGTATCCAATAGATGATTAGTTCGATGAAACTCATTTCAAGTGATTTAATCATATCATAAGCTTCCGTTTTTCATTAATAATTAAAGTCTTGAAGCACTCAATGAAATATGTTGTCTCCTTGTCTCTAACTACTATAACGGGGTTGCTCATGCCATTGCTTATGTTAAAAGGATTAAAATTTACTTAACCATACGTGAGAACGTTTCTCAAAAGGTAACAGTCATTAATTTGGTTTTCTACATCGAGAACTAAAACATAAATAAAAACTTGCTAAAACTACAACATAAAAATAAAGATAAAAGAGTGTTGTTGTTTATACATGAAAAATCAAAAATGGCCTTTTGGTGTATGATTTTGCTCCCACTAGTCACCTACTCCCATTTGAATTTCAATAATTATTAATTTCTTTAGTGGACAAGATCCCACTAAACTACCGTGACCCCCGCTTTGGCTGGTTGGCCGAAACTAGTCTAATAGGTAGACAACAACCCTTTGTCTATCGTTTCTTATACGACTCTTGTTGTTTGACTAGTCAACTCTTAGACAATTTTCATCTAATTAAATTGTCAAACCCTTGCCTCTAAAATCCAAACGACCCCGCTTTGGCTGGTGGCCGAGAGAATTCTTAGTCAAGTCATAACCCCTATATTTGTGAGATCTCATACGATCATATCTCGATAATGACGATATACCCGAGGTAGGCTAATCCCCTGCTTTGGATGATGAGTTGGATCCGATCAAGGGCTCTTCACCGTCATTGTAATATGGGGAGGCAATTTCGACTTGATTCTTTTGAAGTGGACGTATTTATGTAAATTAATTCACTTAATCAATTTCGAATTAATTCTCTTAATTAATTTAATTATGGTCTCATAATGTATATTTATCTCTATAGACATACATCCTGCACATTCATTTAGATCGTGCCTAGTTATGCATCTATCGTATCATATAAAATAAATACATGCACAAAATAAATAAATGCGTAAAGTAACCGGTATGATCATGTATTTTTCCTAGGTGTGGTTTCAAATACAAACTAACGAAACCGTGGGTCACAATCTGAAGGTAGCTGCAACCGCCAATAGAATCTTGAATACTCCATTCTCCAATGGGATCGTTATTTTCATCTTTCTCTGGTCTTCTTCTTGCGCTCCATTCTTGTTACATTAATTTTATCTCATAAAATAAATACACCCGCCGCATACGGGGAGAGCTAACAGGAATGGGATAATGCAAAAAATAAACTAGGTCACGTTCTTCATAATGGCCTAGGACATTTTTTAAATCAACGAAAAATAAATCATTCACATCTATCCTATTGGTCGAGTCCATGATCAATCGGGGTCCATATAATCAAATTATATTTACACAATATATAATCCATACAATAACATCTTATGAAAAAGATAAAATTAAAACTTAACAACTTGCGTCTTAATTAATCGATTAACGTTTAATCTATTAAATAATTTTATCCCATCAATTAACTGATTAACTTTTAATTAATTAAATGATTTTAATCGAAATAAAATTAACAGTTAATTTTAAACGATTTCAATTTCAATTTTAATTTTAAATGATTTCATTAAATAGACCTACTACTTAATTTAATCTCGAGGTTCCATAAAACGAGAAAAAAACTCACGTGTTAGGAGCCAACCCGGGGACCATGGACCTATAATCAGTAGCTATAATAACTTAAATAAAATATTCATCGAACATAATATTTCTACTTAACTTATTAATTCCGGAATTAGGCCACCATAAATCCGAAACTGAACTCTATCGATTATAGATATAACTTATTCTCAAAACGTCGAGTCGAGTCGATAAGTGTCCATTGATATAATCATTACATATAAACTAACCCTCCATAGACTATCCGTAATGAAGTAGGATTATTTCCGTAAACCATCTTCAATACATCTTAACCTCATTTAACATTAACCCACTAGTGATCAATTAGTTAATAACCAATACGAACGCCATGGATCGATCAGTTTCTAGATTAACAAATAAGGGGATTGTCTTTCTACTTCCCACAGGAAGGAATGTATTCCATATCTGTGAAACACACACTTCTCACTCATTCCAGAATAGTGCCAACGTGAAAGTGATTCGGACCCCGCCTCTCAGAGATCCTTAACGAACACATCAAACCCTATCTTGAAACCGGTAGAAGTATGCAATCATTTCAAGATTAAGGTTAATACATATATGATCATCTTGTGATTTAATAAGATTTCTCAATCACGGAATAATATGAGAAACTCAGATTAAATCGGTCCAGTCCTATATGACTCTCATCATTATAAATACCCCACTTAGACAACCAATGGCGACGGTCCGAATAAGACGGTCACACCATAAAGTGTTCTGGGCGCATTAATGGTGGTTTAATCAATAGACCTCATACTTTGATTAACTTCACCACAGACTAACATTTCAAGTGTATCACCATAAACTTAATCCTCGCATATGACACACACTAAGTTATATGGCTACATATGATACGACTTAGGGTTTTCAGTAGTGTATTACTTACAAGCACGAAGCAAGTAATAAGATGAGAATTGTTGGACATATTCTAATTTTTAGTGATGAGTGCCAGACTAGCTGTTATAGAGCAAAGGCAAAAAGATGTCTAGATCATATGTATAGGCTTATTAGAGTTTGATCTTTGTATAGGTTTGATCAAACAAGCACTGTAAAAGGTCAGCTGACTTTCATCAGCAGACCTGTCTAGGTCAGTAAGGTACCTGAGTCAGTAAACTAGTTTAGGAACTTGTTGAAGACTGAAGGCTGAGGGCTCAAACTCAGTTATTGAAGGCTAAAGGATCAAACTTAGTAATTAAAGTCAAGGATATGAAATCAGAATTTAGGGAAATCTGTGATGACCTAAACTGATTACATATACCTTGTATACAAGGTCTAAGTTCCATAAGTTAAGTGGTGATTAGAACTTAGATATGTTCAAATTGGTGTAATTTAACTCATAATAAAAGGTTACATGAAGAAAAGTCAGCTGCAGTGTTTTGTAAACACAGCAACCTTGGATCAGCTAACTGATATGTATTTCAGCAGACTTATGCACAGAGGAACCTGCGGAATGTAAATCTCGATTTAATCAAAGGATACATTGGAAGATTACCAGGAAAATGACAGATAACAACTCTTGATTTTGTCAACAAATCAATGGCTAAGATTAAAGGGACGTCGGAAAGATTCAGAGCTTTATCCAATGGATACAAGTCAAAGGGTAGACAGTCTGAAAACTGTCAAAAAAGTAAACTGACAGTGTCAGTACTATGTACAGGGACAGAATGCAAATCATGAAAGGGACAAATATGAAACGGCTATGTTTGAATTTCAAAAATAAGTCACAGGATACTCACCTATAAATAGAGGACTCTTGATTCAGATACAAGTGATGAACAAGAAGACAATTTGCCTAAAGCTATCAAGTTTATTATCAAGAAAATCACCCTGCTGACCCTACTGAAATTAAAGCTACTGATGTAGTAAATTCTTCAAGTGTAATCTGATATCAAACTACATCAAGTTTACACACTTGAATACTTCAAGCTGCTGATCATTTCATCCTGATCAAGCTGCTGAAAGCTGAATCACTTACTTGATTCAAACTTTCTTTTACAAGAAACCTACTGAAGACAGAGAAGCACTTACGTATCAAGAACTGCTGTAGGTGGTGGAGCTGGTGAAGAGGCAATCCTACCCTTCAAGGACCAGTGGAAGACTTTGGAGCAGCTATCCTAATTGTTCCATGTGTTCAGTTTGTGAAACCATAGTTATTGGTGAAGGACAAACAACTTAGGGATTTTTGTAACTGCAACCTCAAAGATCTCTAGTGAATTGCCTCCAACATCACAGGAGTAGAGTGGGCTGACAGGATTACACCACTTGGAACCACTATAAAATTTCCTACTTACTTTCTGCATTTACTTTCTGCATTTAGCATATTAAGCACATCAACCTAGTAAAACTAGCAACCGAATCACACACTCACACTACTGAGTATCTAATACTTGGTATCATATTTTAACAACAAGTAATAAGGCTTAACTTGAATATATTCCGCTGCAAAAAATTCAGTAAATCAACAGTCAGCAGACTACTGAGCTGTTAGCAGACTACTGAGCAGTCAGCAGGCTACTGAACTTGATAAGTTTCTTAACTCCAAAAGTTTTAAGTGTTAAGTTTATTCTCTCCCCCCCCCCCCTTAAACTTAACCAAAGCCATTTCAAGGGACCAACAAGAATAAATATGTCATTTATTAATTCTAAAAACAATTACATAAATTGTCTTTCGGGCGCTGCTTCCAACAATATGAACATCAAGTCGAATTAAAATGTGGTTATAGTTGATAACCAAATAAGGAAGGAATTTATCTCACGACTATAATGGTTATAGAAGTAAATTAATATGGATGTATTTATTTATTATGACTAGATTAAATACAAGATATTAATTATGTTGATTAATTAAATATGTATATAGATACATATATTTCGAAATATGTATATATATGATATACATGTATGTTGAAAATTAATTAATCATAGTATTATATTAATTAAAGAATATTCCAGATGCCAAATCTTTGGCAAAAAGGGGCGCATGTTTTCATGTGTATTGGATACATTTGAATTGTGCAATTTAATTAATAAGATTACCATAATATTATATTAGACATTAATTGATTTTGGAAAAATAGATTTATGGTAACAAGATAAATATAGTCAATATAAGATATTGACAATATATTGGAAATATTTAATATAGGAAAGGAGATTTTCCTTATTTTATTAGGAAATTTTTTTCTTTCTCGTCAATCTATTAGAAGCTAATCCCAATCAGATTGGGTTATGAAAGTGGTGGCCAACCTCTATTTAGTGGACAAGCATACGATTCCTCGTTCTCTCAAGATACTTGAGGATGCACTATACTGCTTTCAACGTCCGAATCCAAGACTCGACTTTTATTGACTTTTAATAACTTGACTTTCTCTATCCAAAAGAGAATCTATCCTATTTTCTCTATATCCGAAGACTAAGATAATTATTCCGTGAGGGGTTGGGTAGGAAACCTCTCGTTGAATTCTGCATTCGAAAAATGCATTATCATCTTTAACCAATAAGATGGATGGGATATTGCCAACAACTTGTTCTCATGAATTCGACCGAATCAAATTCTAAGAATATAGTCCACTTCTCTGATTCAGAGAAGCTTTGGCTCGTCAGTTTTTGACTTCAGATAACACACCTATGTTGTTTCCAACTGTTGCAGTGTTATCTTTTATTAACACTAATGCCTACTAATTTACCAATATTGATTCTTCAGTCTACAAAAGACTCATGAATATTCTGTTCAAGCCCACACATTCCAAAACATGTGACTTTAAATAACTTAGAGGTTTGCTTTAATCCATCGATGGATATAAGCATAGGCAATCAATCTGCTATTGGCTTTAAGCTAAAACCCTTCCGTTCCAAATGAATCTAAGCTCCATTGTATGGCAAGGAAGTTTGAGGGCATCACCCCCGATAATCTTTCTGCTTTCCATAGAGCCAAGCAAGGCTGAGTGGTGAGAAAGTTTCAGGGCATCACCCCATGTTTAACTGTCTACTTCTTAGGGAGTTACCCCCAAAACCACTTGGCTTTGCGTAGAAAGATAAACTTTCTCATTCATTCAACTCTTTTCCATGTAGATCCAATTTCTACCACTAGGCATGAGACACTCAGGTGGTTCTACAGGAGTATGAACAAAACTGGAGTACCAAAACTCCATTTACAGGTATATGGCTTTAAACCAACCTCTTATTATCAGAATCCTATACAGTCCTCCAAAAAGGACCATAGGTGATCAACCACCCCCAGCAGACTGTAAAGTCTGCTTAATCACAGTGAATCAATGGATAAACCATACTCCCACTGCATTTGGTTGGATTGACATTCTGATCTAGTTCAGTAGTATTATCAGTGTATTCCCCAACAACCAATGTTGGATGTGGTCTGATTAATTCAGATAGTAACTCCTTGAGGAATGTTGGACAAATTTTAAGTTTTAGTGATAAGTACCAGACTAGCTGTTATAGAGCAAAGGCAAAAAGATGTCTAGATTAAATGTATAGACTTATTAGAGTTTGATCATTGTATAGGTTTGATCAAACAAGCATTGTAAAAGGTCAGTTGACTTTCATCAGCAGACCTGTCTAGGTCAGTAAGGTACCTGAGTCAGTAGACTAGATTAGGAACCTGCTATAGACTGAAGGCTGAGGGCTCAAACTCAGTTATTGAAGGCTAAGGGATCAAACTTAGCATTTAAAGTCAAGGATATGGAATCAGAATTTAGGGAAGTCTGTGATGACCTAAACTGATTACATATACCATGTGTACAAGGTCTAAGTTCCATATGTCAAGTGGTGATTGGAACTTAGTTATGTTCAAATTGGTGTAATCTAACTTCACAATTAAAGGTTAGATAAAAGACAGTCAGCTGAAGTGTTTTAAACATAGCAAACTTCAGTCAGCTGACTGACAATCATTTCAGCAGACTTACATACATAGGAATCTATTGAATGCATATTTCGATTTAATCAAAGGTTACATTGGAAGATAGCAATGATAAGGACATATAACAACTCTTGATTTTGTCAATAAATCAATGGTTAAGATTAAAGGGACGTTGGAAAGATTCAGAGCTTTATCCAATGGATACAAGTTAAAGGGTGGACAGTCTAAAAACTGTCAAAAAGTAAACTGACAGTGTCAATACTATGTACAAGGACAGAATGCAAGTCAATATGGGGACAAATCTGAAACGGCTATGTTTGAATTTCAAACTTAAGTCACAGGGATTCTCATCTATAAATAGAAGACCCCTGATACAGAAATAAGGGATGAAAATTGAAGAAAATCAACAATCAATCTTGAGCTATCAGATTCTTATCAAGAAATCACCCTGCTGACATTACTGAGCTTAAAGCTACTGATCCAGTATATTCTTCAAATGTAACCTTCTTTCAAGTTACATCAAGTTCACACACTTAAAGATTCCAAGCTGCTGATCATTTCATCCTGATCAAGCTGCTGAAAGCTGAATCACTTACTTGATTCAAACTTTCTTTTGCAAGAAATCTTCTGAAGACAGTGAAGCATCTTTGGGTGTCAATGACTGTTGTTTGTGGTAGAACTGGTGAAGTGGCAATCCTACCCTTTAAGGACCAGTGGAATACTTTGGCGCAGCAATCCTACCTGTTTCAAGTGTTCAGTTTGTGAAGCCATAGTTATTGGTGAATGACAGACAACTTAGGGATTTTTGTAACTGCAACCTCAAAGATCTCTAGTGAATTACCTTCAACATCACAGGAGAAGAGTGGACTGACATGATTACACCACCTGGAACCACTATAAAATCTGCCTACTTCTTTCTACACTTACTTTATGTATTTAGTATCTTAAACACATCAACCAACTGAAACTAGCAACTGAATCACACACTTACACTACTGAGTATCTAATACTTGGTATCATACTTTAACAACAAGTAATAAGGCTTAACTTGAATATATTCCGCTGCAACAAATTTAGTAAAATCAACAGTCAGTAGACTACTGAGCTGTCAGCAGACTACTGAGTGGTCAGTAGACTACTGAGTAGTCAGCAGGCTACTGAACTTGCTGAGTTTTTAACTCCAAAAGTTTTAAGTGTTAAGTTTATTCACCCCCCTCTAAACTTAACCAAAGACTTGTCAAGGGAACAACAAGTAACTTTACTTCAAGGTACAAGGTCATTATTTAAACATTCTTTCAGAAATGCTGTGACAGTATAACCGTCAATATCCGATCTTAAAAATCTTATAACCAACCTTTTACTCATTGTATCAAGATATTTCATGAACAGTCACCATCTGAACGTGTATGCAAAATCTCCAGTCCTACCTTCAAGCACTAGTGCTAAATGCCTCTATTTGCGGAAGTGGAGTAAATGCACTTCACTCTTTATCCACAAATTCATAAGCATCTTCTAGGTAGACTTCTTGGTATTTCATGATAATGTAAACCATTATTTTTCAACCAATATCTTAATTGAGTTAAGCAGTGTATTGTAGCATATCAATAACAATACAAGACAATCTATGGTTTATCCTTTCGGTGAAATCATTTCACTAGGAGGTAGGCCAAGCATCAGTGACAAAACCATGCCATAGCTTATATCTGAGCATTGAATACTCGTTTCTCTGATAATATCAGAGATTTCTCCAAATATTTAGACAAACTAATCGACATTTCGAGTAGTCATTAGACAAAAAAGTCTATTACTCAAAAGCTGCTACTAGCTTGTATCCTTCATAAGACCCCGAAAGCTAATATGAACAAGATATGATACTTCTTTAGGTCTGTAACCTTTTCTAATTGAAAGCTTACTTAGTCATTTTTCCTTTGAGATAGTGTTCTTAGACTGGGAGTTAGGAATCACACTTAGGCAGCCTTCAGATCTTATCTCTAGGATATATGCACTAATGAATAGAAGCTGAAGAATCGTTTATTTAAATACAGAAACCATTTGTCTTAATAGTTTATGATGTGTTACATATACCTTTTCAACATTACTTAGTGGTTTTTTACTTTATTAAACAAAAGTCCGAGTATCAGAATCGTATACAAATGTCATATTCACTTTCTTTAAGGCAAGTATATTATAGACGTGAAAGTGAATCTATTTGTTCCAATGAATCTAAAAACAGAAATTATATTTCTTTGATATTCAAGGATTAACTACCTCAACTAAAATAACTGCCTGTTGTCTACTCTTTAATCATGAATGCCAAGCTACCTTGTTCATTACAAAAGAACATAGCTTCCGGGTCATAATCCCGGTTAAGAAAGTCTTTAAGAATTCATTGGTTAGTGATCCGAAATCACTTTCCTTATCCTATGCTTTCTTTTATTAATATTTCGGTTTTGCCTAAAACTTGTTTAGTTTTGATGACTTACACTTGTAGACATTTACTAACCCATTCTTGGCTTTCTTTAAAGGAAATGGCCGTGAACTAGCAGTTCATTTGACTAGCCACTACTCGTGAATTGTGGGATGTCTTAGATAGATTGATACCAAATCATTCTCGTCATCTTTGAACTAATTTTGTTTTGTCTCTCGTTCAACACAAGTGACAGCAGTGACATCAATGTCACTTAAGTTTGTAGGCACAAGTGGAACATCCTCTTCCGAAGAATCAATTTGCATTCTCGATTATTGAGTTCAACGTTCTTGTTTCTTTTCCACTTTTACGAAGTCATCATCAATAAATTTATCAAGTTTAGTAGTTTAGATACCTTGAGATGGTATGTAGTTGCAAAAATAAATTATGATAGAAATATAAATCAAATTATACACCACAACATATAATAATTTTAGGATTAATAAACGTGATGTCATGTATACAGTTTATCCTACCATTCCAAGGATTTAATCTCACACCTCAGTGCCGCCGTAGGGTAGGTCAAAGAGGAGACGATTAAATTGAGACAATCTCTCTCCACAATTAAACCATTTAAGAATCGAACATCCCCTATTTAATTGTTGATTACCTTCCTGTTTTAGCCAAGATATTTCCTAAAATATCCTTGTGAGTGTGGCCTACTATTTCAGATTTTTAAGTACGCCCCGAGTATGCCGCCGTAGGGTAGGTCAGTGACCCAACGAGTACTCAAAATCCTATCTTTTCGGAAACCAAGCCTTGAATTTTGATAGCGGTGAAGGCCATCCGTAGGGGGCCGAAATCAAAGCGGAACGAGGCGTCACCATTCTCTCACGTGCTTGTGTCAACAGTAGAGGCCGTGGGGTCGGTTGTCACCTTCCCCGCTCCCACTTGTTATTTTGAAAAATAGTCTTATTAGGATTTTCAGAATTCCTTCACAATCCAAAAACAATAAATCATGAATATTTAAGTTAATCCTCCCACTAGTTCGTCGGTTTCAAATACCGTCTAACTAGTGTCACTTATTCACGATTTTCCAATTTTATGGATTTATTATTATTCCTTGTGTAGACGCTACACAATTAAAATTCACCAAGAATTTTATAATCCCAATACATTAGGACTTTATCAATTTTCTAATAATTCAAAAAACAATAAATCATAAAATTTAAAGCTCCCACTAGTTTATCGGTTCCAAATACCGTCTAACGCAATATTCATGATTTTCCTTTTTTTTTTTTTGAATATTTAGAAATTTCTTGTGTAGACACTACACAACTAAAATTCACCAAAGAATTTTATAGTCCTAATATTGTCATGATAAAATTTTAGGATCGTAGAATCTTATCTCAATAATTGAAAAAAATAAATCTTAAAAAGCAATCACCAACTTATCGGTATTAAACCTTGGCTGAGCTTTAACCGAGTTCACCGAATGGTGTTGGGATTGGCTAAGCCGACCCGTCCTCTTCGTTGGTTCATATACGACTGCTGGGTGAATCGGGCTAAGGTTGCCCCATTGAGCCTCAGCTCGTCGGATAGTTTGACCTTGCCGGACCCCCGACGCTAATGTCGCACTTGGACGACAAGTCGAGTCGAGCTGAAGCCCTGTTGACCGCCCAAATCAATTTTCGAACCTTTTGCTCAGTTCGTGTCCAACTTTTCGAGATTTTCCAATTTATCAATTATTAAAATTCATTTATGTAGTGACTACATAATTAAAATCCACGAATAATTTTTAGATCCCAAAACTAAATTTACCGAGTAAATTTTATTTTATCATTTGAATTTTATATCCCGATAAAATTTCGTTCGTTCTAATTAATTGAATTTATTTTTAATTTAAATTAATTATCGTGTTCATACATGTCTAATTAATGCCAATATTAATTTTCTATGTATGCACATGCTAGGAGTGGAATTCATGAATATGATGCACGGTATAACTTGGTTATATCACATAAATAATCATCCAGGAAAATAAATGCGCAAAATTAAACCACTAAGATGGATCGTTGGTACCCGTATCTAACCTATTTAAACTAGGAAAGCAAAAAAAAAATCCTAAGCATTCATCTTTGTTACCAAACTTAACATCTTGATCTTGGATAATATAAAAATGACGCATTTTCCTTCCTTTTTCTTTTCCTCTCGTACGTACAGCAGCAGCCTCCCTTTTTTTTCCTGTTTTTTTTATCAGTGCAGATGTCATGATATCATCAGCGTTCCAATTCAAATTTGATCACCTTCCAGCAACAGCAACAGCAACAGCGCCGGGGAAATAAATAAAAAAAATACAACTATGTATCCTATATCCAAAACAATTTGGATAAAAAAAAATTCGAGAAAAATAAATACAACAATTTCCTATACCCGGAAAAATGGGTTTACAACATATCTAACGGTAAACAGCTACCAACTCCAATCCAGCTCGTCAACCAAATCATTCAATCGCATAAAAAAATTAAAATAAAATAAAAAGATGCAATTATTTTATTCTATTCCACTCCATATTAATTAATTATGCAATCATGATCGAAAAACCGCTTTAACCTTGCTCCGATACCACATGCTGGATATACAGAAACCCGAATCTTCGACAAAAGGGAGAAGCCACAATCTTCCGGATTGTATCTCCTAGCGACGACTGGTGGACGTCGATCCTCGCCATAGAACCTCCTCGAATATGCACAAGAAAAAACCCTAGGTTTTTCCTTCTCTTAATGACTAGAACAAGAAAATAATTTTCTCTCATTTTTATTTGCAAGTGGCGCAATTTTCATTGTCATTATCTTAATAGAAAATGTCTTTTCTATTTTATATATTATTTACCAAATAAATAATATTGCATATTCATTAAATAGACCAACTATTTAATTTAATCTCGAGGTTCCATAAAACGAGAAAACACTCGCGTGTTAGGAGCCAACCAGGGGACCACGGACCTATAATAAGTAGCTATGATAAATTAAATAAAATATTCATCGAACATAATATTTATACTTAACTTATTAAATCCGGAATTACGCCACCATAAATCCGAAACTGAACTCTATCGATTATAGATATAACTTATTCTCAAAACGTCGAGTTGAGTCGATAAGTGTCCATTGATATAATCATTACATATAAACTAACCCTCCATAGACTATCCGTAATGAAGTAGGAGTATTTCCGTAAACCATCTTCAATACATCTTATCCTCATTTACCATTAACCCACTAGTGATCAATTAGTTCATAACCAATACGTACTCCATGGATCGATCAGTTTCTAAGATTAACAAATAAGGGGATTGACATTCTACTTCCCGCATGATGGAATGGATTCTATATCTGTGAAACACACACTTCTCACTCATTCCAGAATAGTGCCAACGTGAAAGTGATCCGGACCGCGCCTCTTAGCGAACCTTAACGAACACATCAAACCCTATCCAGAAACCAGTAGGAGTATGCAATCACTTCAGGATTAAGGTTAATCCATATATGATCATCTTGTGATTTAATAAGATTTCTCAATCACGGAATTATATGAGAAACTTAGATTAAATCGGTCCAGTCCTATATGACTCTCATCATATATAAATGCCCCACTTAGACAACCAATGTCGACGGTCCGAATAAGACGGTCACACCATAAAGTGTTCTGGACGCATTAATGGTGGTTTAATCAATAGACCCCATACTTTGATTAACTTCACCACGGACTAACATTTCAAGTGTATCACTATAAACTTAATCCCCGCGTGTGACACACACTAAGTTATATGGCTACGTATGATACGACTTAGGGTTTTCAGTAGTGTATTACTTACAAGCACGAAGCAAGTAATAAGATGAGAATCAATCTGTCATTTATTAATTCTAAAAACAATTACGTAAATTGTATTTTGGGCGCTGCTTCCAACAATATGAACATCAAGTCGAATTAAAATGTGGTTATAGTTGATAACCAAATAAGGAAGGAATTTATCTCACAACTATAAAGCTTATAGAAGTAAATTAATATGGAGGTATTTATTTATTATGACTAAATTAAATACAAGATATTAATTATGTTGATTAATTAAATATGTATATATATACATATATTTCAAAATATGTATATATATGATATACATGTATTTTGTAAATTAATTAATCATAGTATTACATTAATTAAAGAATATTCCGGATGCCAAATATTTGGCAAAAAGGGGAGCATGTTTTCATGTGTATTGGATACATTTGAATTGTACAATTTAATTAATATGATTACCATAATATTATATTAGATATTAATTGATTTTGTAAAAATAGATTTATAGGAACAAGATAAATTTAGTCAATATAAGATATTGACAATATATTGGAAATATTTAATATAGGACATTAAATTAAATGATATAAATCAATCAAGGAGATTTTCCTTATTTTATTAGGAAAATATTTTCTATCATCAATCTATTAGAAGCTAATCCCAATCAGATTGGGTTATGAAAGTGGCGCCCCAAAAACTATTTATGGGAGGATTGGCTAACTCTTTTGTACATCACAATTCCTAGAGCTAATAGTTCTTGTGTAAAATAGAGAGCTTCCTAGAGAGAGATTTATGAGAGAGAAAAAGTCTAGCAGCCGAATTTTTCTGGTAGCAATCCATGATGGGATTCCGGCAAGGTATTCGTGTGCATCACCGGTAGAGGCCGAACGCTTGGGCGGCTTCGTGCAGAAACTACAACCGTAGACAAAGCGTCGATCCAATTGGATCAACCAAGGTATCTTTTTGTCTACTTCTTTTACGTTTGTTTCTTAAATGAAGTCGGTGTTGGGAAAAAGGAAATCAAAATTTTGAATTCCACTGCGTTCCCGCGTTGATTTTCCAACAATGCAGAGCCTGCTCATGTTCCAATGGTTGAATATCTCCTTGTGGTTCTCAAACTACCTTTGAGATCTAAATTTACTCCCACTGTTTCCTTTGGAAGAAACACTTCCTCTAAAAGACAGCATGTTTCGATACAAACACCTTTTGCTGCGCGGACGAGTAAATAATATCTAGCGTACTTGCTAAGATATTCCGCAAAGTTGCATATGTCGTACTAGGCTCCAAGTCTTTCTGACTTTGCCTATGACAACTTCAAATCATCGGTTACGATAGATTCGACATTATCCCCTTCCATATCAAATATGGAATTTGTTCAACCTTTATTCTTTGGAACTCGGTTAAGTATATGTATTGCATAAGGGCAATATCCCGAAATCGGTAAGGGATACTTTGCATGGCTTCGTCACACCTTTATCATATAAAGTGTTGTTTCCATTTTAGGAACACAATCTAATTGCGCATCCCAAAGATGGTATCCTTCAAGGGAGAATCTGATTCTATTTTAGACGACTTCTGAAACACCCTTCAGGCATTAATTGCTTCAATCCAATTGAAGATTAATTCATAAGTAGCTCATCAATCTCATATTCGTGCTAGCTCAAACTTTTTGGGCTTTTTGAATTATGCACTTCACTGAGTATAATTGACTATTTCTAAAAAGAACATATAGATTAACAAAAAGTTATTTGTGGCATTAATTGTCATGAGCCAAAAAAAATCGGTATGTTTAGGCTTTAGACAACTTTGTGGAATTTATAACATTTTCATAAAAGGGTATTTTAGTCATCTTTAGATAAGATGTGTATTACCCACATGATTCATAACCACATGGTTCAGACGTCATCAGAATGACATCTGATCACACGATTCCTCTCCAAAGAGACTATGTCTAGAACGACCACCAAATATCAAGGATAACAGCCATATAAACATTTAGTTGAGATTTCATCACATATATCAACTATATAGTGACACCAATCTAGTATGCCAGATTCATTGACCGCTCAACTTTATCGGGATAGCATTTATTCCTTACAATTGAATTTGTCCATTAAATCATCTAACTGAAAATATGTTCTTCATAAGAACCGGACATTATAACATTTATTTAGTTCCTTTATCAGTTTACTAGACTCGGAATTCAAAACCGAAAATGTCGCAATGTTTGCTTCACCTTTCCGTATCTTTGTGTATTCCGTAATTAATCCTTCTAATTTAATCATACTCGTAAGATAGCATATATCTAAGAGTTGACTTGAACTTATACTTGCCTAGAATAGAGACTTCGATAATTTCTCCATTTAAGCACACGCCCTAACTTTCATTTTTAATCCTTCAAGCACTTGTAGAATATTTCTTATTTTTCGTCTTCAGAAGACTTAAGAAAAACCACAAGATCTATGTATTCAATTCCCTTTCATAAAGAAAATCCAAAGTTTATTAGATAGTTTATTTAGCCTTTTGAATCACATTCAAAACATGAACTATTTAATTAACCTTCAAGCAATGACTAAAGAAATAAGTCAATAATTAAATCTTACAATTTTGAAAACAACCTTTCCAAAATTCGATGTGATTATTCTTATTCAATGTTCGAATTAATTGTCATCGAATGACAGAATAATCATATTGGATCGTATCGAGTATATGATTAATTCGTTGAAACTTATTTCAAGTGATTTAACCATATCATGAGCTTTCGTTCTCTTTAATAATTAAAGTCTTGGAGCACTGCATCATTTTTGTAGTCTCCTTGTCTCTAACTACTATAACGAGGTTGCTCGTGTCATTGCTTATTTTAAAAGGATTAAAATTACTTAACCATACTTGAGAACGTTTCTCAAAAGGTAACAGTCATTAATTTGGTTTTACTAGTCTAGAATAAAAAAACATAAATATAGAGGTTTGCTATAAACTACAACATAAAATAAAGATAAAAGAGTGTTGTTGTTTATAATGCAAAATCAAAAATGGTCTTTCGGTTTATGATTTTGCTCCACTAGTCAACTACTCTCAATTGACTTTCAAGAATTTTCCAAAATTCTTTAGTGGTTCAGATCCAATCTAGTTACCTCAATTCCCGGCGGTGGTCGATCAGCCAAGATAATTTCGAAAGGTAGGTAACTCTTTACCAATCACATCTCTATGTAAATCTCAGTGGTTGACTAGTCAACTCTTTGACAATTCACATCACTGTGTGTTAGTCAACCCCTTATCTCTAAAGTCAGACGGCCCTAACAGTGGCCAATCACCGAAAGACTCTAGTCAAGTCATAACCTAATATTCACGAGATCTCATACGATCATATCTCAATAACGACGACATACCTGAGGTAGGTCAACTCCCGGAGGTGGTCGATCAGCTGGATCCGAACAAGGGCTCTTCACTGTCATATTAGGAGACAAAATTATGACTTAATTTTTGTTGTGGGAGTATTTTATAAATTAATTCACTTAATTAATTTCGAATTAATTCTCTTAATTAATTTAATTATGGTCTCATCATGTATATCTATCTCCATAGATATACATCCTACACATACATCTAGATCGTGCCTTGTTATGCATCTATCCTATCATATAAAATAAATACAAGCACAAAATAAATAAATGTGTAAAGTAACTGGTATGATCATGGACTTTCCTAGGTGCGGTTTCGAATAAAAACTAACAAAACCGCAGTTCACAATCTAAAGGTAGCTGCAACCGCCAATAGGATCTTTAATACGTCATTCTCCAATGGGATCTTTATTTCGTCTTCCTTTTGTCTCCATCTTCCGCTCCATTCTTGTTACATAAATTTTATCTAATAAAATAAATACACCCGCCGCACACGGGGGGAGCTAACGGGAAAGGGATAATGCAGAAAATAAACTCGGTCACGTTCTTCATAAAGGCCTAGGACAATTTTAAAACAAACAGAAAAATTAAATCATTCACATCTATCCTATCGGTCGAGTCCATGATCAATTGGGGTCCATATAATCGTATTATATCTACACAATATCTAATCCATACAATTATATCTTATGAAAAAAGATCAAATTAAAATTTAACTACTTATGCGTCTTATTTTATCACATCAAATAATCAATTAACTTTTAATTAATGAAATGATTTAAATCGAAAATAAAATTAACATTTAATTTTAAATCGATTTTAATTTTAATTTTATTAATTTGGAACTATTCAAAATTAAAATCAAAATTAAAAGGTCTCTTTTGTTTCCTTTCCTTTTGGTTATGAACCAAAAAGGATGCCTTTGATTTCCTAAGCCAAAATACATCTTTTCAAACAAAATTTGTTTGACTGCCTGGCCACTTTCCAAATTCAAAATGTTGAAAGTGGCTTAGGCCTAGGCCTTTTCCCAAATCAAATATTTGGAAAGGGCCTAGACCTATTCCAAATAAAATTTGGAAAGGCTAATATTTTCGTTGATTTACCTGGCCACTTTCCAAAATCAAAATTTTGAAAGTGGCCTAGGTCTAGGCCTTTTCCCAAATCAAATATTTGGAAATAACCTATGTCTATTCCAAACAAAGTTTGGAAAGACCATTATCATTTTAATACTATGTGGCATCCCAATGGCCCAAACTATTTGAACCATTGGTTAGGCACATGACACAACTAAACAAAGGAGATATCAATGCACAATAAATTTCGCAAAACGAAAATCAAAATCGGAACTGCCACGAGACAACCAACCGACGGCAGCACCCTAGGGGCGCCACCCCCGCCAGCCGCCACATGGTGGGGAGCCGCCGCCAGTTGGCCGAGCTTCATACCCGAATATTGTTTTTTTTTGTTATCACGAATCTAGATCTTGCATCTATCGATTAAATACTACGCAAATTAACATGCTTATTGCTTAAGCTCAAAGCTCGCTCTGATACCACTGTTTGGAAATCTACTCGGGAACGCAGCGGAATTCAAAATTTTATTTCATTTTACCAGGATCGACTTCGTTTAAGCAACAAACACATAAAGCTAGTAGACGGTGGTTACCTTGCTTGATCTAAAAGATCGGCGCTTTGACCGCCTAAGGAGAGTAATGGTGCATGGAGCCACCCAAGCATTCGGCCTCTACCGCTAGTCCATACGAACAACCCAGCGGAACCACCATTGGATTGCCACTAGAAATTCTCGGTTGCTAGACCGACCTTTTCTCTCTCTCTCTCTCTAAGCTCTCTCTAAGAAGCTCTCTATTTTTCACATGAAATTATTAGTCTCTTGGAATTGTGATGTATAAAAGAGCTAGCCAAGCCTCCTTTAAATAGGATGACATGCACCTCATGCACTTCCCAGTCTGATTGAGATTAACTTCTAGTAGATTGATGAGAAATAAAACATTTTCCTAATAAAATAAGGAAAATACCTTTGATTGATTTATCTCATTAATATACAATATCTTATATTAAATATATTTCCAAGATATATATTGACAATATCTTATATTGAATATATCTTTATCTTATTACCATAATCTATTTTATTTCAAAATCAATTAATATCTAATATTAATATTATGGTAATCTTATTAATAAAATTGCTCAATCCAAGTGCATCATATACACTCAAAATGGCGCCACCCTCAACAAATAAATTGGCATGCGGAATATTCTTTAATTAATATAATACTATAATTAATAAATTTACAAAATACACGTGTATCATATACACGTGACATGCACCCCACATGCATCAAAATACATATATTTAATTAATCAACATAATTAATATCTTGTATTTAATTTATTCATAATAAATAAATACCACCATATTAATTTATCACTATAACACTTTATAGTCAACATAAAACTTTCCTTATTTGGTTATCAACTATAACCACATTTTAATCCGCCTAGATGTTCTTATGTGAGACCCGATAGGCTTCCGATTATGTTGGCCGTAGACACGAAGTGCAAATTACGAAAATTCCCTTCATACCTAACTATCACGGGATAGCGTCTAGCAACACACCGTGTCCCCAATCATCGGAAGAGTCAAATGCAACGACTACTACTTTTCATGTGAAACAGTTACCGTGTAAATTCTATCGCTATAATAATATCAATATGGTCGTTCGTCTATTGTCAAACATCAACGACCGTATCTTATAATCTAGATAACATTCTCTCTCGAAGTAACTCATTTACTTCCACTTTCCAAAGATTCACGAGGGTAAGACATTCCTTATAAGAATGCCCTTTCGGATATTCCCCTTACTGATAGGGTACGCAATTTCCGGACGACCAAACATGTATACTCCGCATACTTCAGTATTATACCCAATCACTACCGCATGATCTCCCCGTGGCTAGGGGAACCTCAATAGTGTCAAAGCATGACAATCCACACCGAGATGCCATGTACACTCTGGTCCTAAGGATAATTACACAACCGCCACATAGTGTGACACTTAACAGTGTAAGTGGGTTAGTCTAACGTACGCATTCTCTAATACACGTCCACGTACAGTCCAAGTGTCTCTACACTTTGATAAATGAGATCTATCCATGCCCTTAAAGACATAAGACATCTAATACTTGCTAGTATGTTCGTACTATCAATGCCTTGTTTAATTGTACATCATCCTAGAGATATTAAAGTATCAAACTTATAAAAGTGATTAGAGATCTCATCAACCATAATCGCCTATCATGTTTTCTCTCTCACATTTTAATACTAAGGACGCTATCATATAACAATTCATAGTTGGTTCTTTAAAAGAACAAATATATGACAATAGAAAAGCAATTTAATATATGTATAAACATAAAGAACTAGTAGAAATGATTCGACCCGGTCGGATCCGGTCCAACCTGATTGGGTTTAGGACACTATTTCAACAAATTACACAACCGCCATATAGTGCGGCACTTAATAAAGTAAGTAGGTCAG
Organism: Gentiana dahurica var. dahurica; assembly: GCA_024500145.1. Taxonomy (NCBI): domain Eukaryota; kingdom Viridiplantae; phylum Streptophyta; class Magnoliopsida; order Gentianales; family Gentianaceae; genus Gentiana; species Gentiana dahurica. The sequence goes on along the minus strand of CM044907.1, from coordinate 54,193,522 downwards.
CCTAACGCATTCTCTAATACACGTTCACGTACAATCTAAGTGTCTCAACACTTCGATAGACTAGATTTATCCCTACCTTCATAAGATAGAATACGTCTAATTCGTGCTAGTCTAATCGTACTATCAATGTCCCGTTTCATAGTACATACGACTAGAGACATTTAAGTATCAAACTTGTTAAAGTGGTTCGAGATCTCATCAACCATAATCACTATCATGGTTTCTCTTTCACAGTTTGACACTAAGTACGTTATCATATAACAATATTGTAATTGGTCCATTAAATGAACAAATATATAATAATAAAAAGTCATCTATCATATGTATAAACATAAAGAAATAGTAGAAATGATCCGACCCGGTCGGATCCGGTCCAACCCGATTGGATTTAGGATACTATTTCAACAATGGTCCCTCTGACCCCTCATATAATGCTATTGGTTCTAAATGTATTTTTCGGCTGATATATAAGCTTGATGGCTCCATAAATGGCTAAGGCTCGCCGAATTGCCAAAGGCTTTACATTGTGTCCAGGCATTAATTATTATGAGACTTTTAGCCCGGTTGTCAAGCCATCCACCACATAAACTCCGCTATTTACCCGAGATAATTTCGACATTATCACCCACTAATGTTCATGTTGTTCTCACCATTTCCATATCACAGGGGTGGTCTCTACATCAACTCGATATTAATAATGCTTTTTTTTAAAGTAATAATGCTTTTTTTTGAAGGGACATCTTCATGAATTTGTGAACCTCTCGCAACCTCTTGGGTTCGCTGGTATAGATTATCATGACTATGTTTGTTTGCAAGGCGATTTATGGTCTCATACAAGCCCCCCGGGTTCAATATGATGATCTTAAGGGTTTTCTTTCCCCATATGGTTTCAAAAATTCCCAGGCTGACGCATCATTACTTATGTTTTGGTATATATGATGATCTTTAGGGTTTACTGTTCTGACTTTCTTCTTTCTAATGTGTTGGTATATATGAATGATTTAATCATTACTTGTAATCAATCTGCTGCTCTTGAGGACTTCATTTTAGGAACCTGCTTAGCCCTCAAGGATCTTGGTTCACTTTCTTACTTTCTTGGTATTTAGTTTGTTCCAAACTCTGATGGGTGCATTCTCTTGCAATAATGACATGCCTCTAAACTGTTCACTAAACTCAATGCGCATCATGCAGATGTAGTTGCTACGCCATAACCGACTGATATCTCTACTTTATCTACCAAATTTGGTACTCCTCTTGATGATCCCTCTTATTATCGCATGGTGCGTGGAAGTTTATGTTTGATGTAATATCGTCGGATCAATCATAGAGTGACCCGATTACGCAGCGGAAGTATCGGATCTATATCTAAACGAAACAAAGAACATAAAATAAAGATCAAACTACAAGGAAGTTTGGATTTTTACCTCTTTATGGTGCTTAACTCCAAGAACAAAGTAATATCCACGCAAGATGAGAAGCCACAATCTTCCAACGTGTGTCTCCCAACAACACCAGGTGGATGGTGTTTCCCGCCGCCGGACCTCCTTGATATGCTACCGGAATAATCCCGAAGATTATTCCAACTCGAAACCCAAAGAACTACAGCCGAAAATTCCAAGCTATATTCTTATGAATAATGGCGTGAATTATGTTGTGTCAAAAGGCTTGGGAGAACTCTCTTTTTATAGGAGAGTAAAACTTAAGCCCCCAAGGATTAAATAATTAATACAAAATCAATTATAATAATCCTTTTCCAAATAAAAGATAAATAAAACAATTATCCCAAACAAATTAGGATAAATCATATTATTATCTAATATTCCATGAATTATCATTTAACAAATAAAAGATAAATCACATATTAAATAATTATCCAAGAAAACTAATTCCTTAATAATTATTTAATCAAAACTTGCGCCACCTTTAATTGAAATAAAAGGTCACACGCACATTTCCATATTTGACCAATTAGGTCAAAAAAAAGTCAACACACTAATTTGGGCCGAGTCCACGAAAAATTTCTTTTCCGGGTATTAATTATTTAGTTCAACTAAACAATTAATCCACATATCAAATTAAATAGCCCAATCCACTATTTAATTATAACTGAGGTGCAACGACGAGAAACCTATATGCTATATTAGGAGCCATGTCGGGGACCATGGACCCATATTCAGTAGCTAAAATAAATCGAATAAAATTATTCATCAGACAGAATAATTATATCCAACCTATTAATTCCGGGATTACACCACCATAAACCCGAAACTGAACTCTATCGAATATAGATAACTTCCACTCAATTTATGAGTCGAAAACGTCCACTGATATAATCATTACATACGGATAAATCCTCCATAGACAGTCCATTCTGAGTGGGAAGTCTCCGTGAACCCGTCTCAGAATATCTTATCATTATTTACAATTAACCCCCCAGTGATCAATTACTTCACATATCTGACTAGTAGCTAATTAGTCTAAATATGAACTCGGCCGATCGATCAGTTTCTAGGGTTAACAAATAAGGGAACTGTCTGTCTACTTCCCGAGGGAAGGAATGGATTCTTTATCTGTGATAGCACAGACTACTCACTCATCCTAGAATAGAGCCAACGAGAAGTGTTGGACCACATACTTCGAAGTGATCCTTACTAACACATCAAACTCTACCCTAGTTTAAGCAGTTGCCTGTGATCACCTCAGGATTGAGATTAATCCATATATGATCATCTTGTGATTCGATAAGACTTCTCGATTACGGAGTTATATCGAGAACTCAAATCAAATCGGTCCAGCCCTATATGATTATCATCATATATAAATGCCCCACTAGGTACCCTATTACCGACGGTCCGGATAAGACTATCACACCATAAAGTGTTCTGGGCGCATTATTAGCAAATTAATCTAGAGACCCGTACTCAGATTAATCAACGCTACGGACTAAGTTAATTTTAAGTACATCTCACTAACTCAATCCTCTTGTGTATAGCCATACACTGAGTTGTGTGATTATATAAACGAGGTACTTAGGGTTTTCATTAGTGTCTTAATTATAAGCATACATGCATATAATAAGATGAATTATTAATTTTGTCCTAAAACAATTATATAATTGTCTTTCGGGCACTACACCTTACAATCTTCCACTTGCACGAAAGGCAAATGGATTAATTGTTTTAGAGCACACCCTTATTTATCTATGTCTACAACATTCTCCCACTTGCTCAAAACAAGTGAGACATATCCCCAAGAATCAAATCCTCCAAGCGCATCTTAGTAATTCATCCTTCCAAGCACGACCGGAGTGTGCCGCCGCAGGGTAGGTCAGTGACCCGGCGCGTACTCAGAATCCGAATACCATGTGACTTGGTACACTGATCAGGTAAGATGTCGGCTTGAGTCAATCTTTGGGATCGAAACGTCGCCTTTCCATCTAATCCGCTGGTATGATTTCAATATGCCTTTGATTCAACACTGAGGACGAAATTGACTTAACGATCATCTTTCATCTGACCTAAAGTCAGAATCAGTGTCATCACTTATATTCTAGTTTGCACCTGAATATACTAGCATATTATTCCTCATTCTCCAGAAGATACTTGAGGATTCACTAAACATCCCATTTAGAATTCATCTGCAGGTTTAGACAAGCATTCCTGAGAGGTAGGGTAGACTACATCGTTAATGCTGCATAAATGCAAGAATGTCTTAACCAGATGAATGGCTGGGATTGCCAATGATCGATTCTCATGAATATGAGCGAATCAAATCCTTTAGAATGAATACCGATGGCATGTCAGACTCTGACTTCAGATAACACACCCATGTTGTTTCCAACTGTTTCAGTGTTACCATTCACAAACACTAATCTACATACTACTTTACTAATATTGATGCCCAGTCTATGAAAGACTTATCAACATTCTGGTCAAGTCCACATATTAAAATATATGACTTTGAAAAGACCTAGAGGTTTTCTTTAATCCCCAAAGGATATAAGCTATGGCAGGCATCCTGCCAAAGGTTCTTTCTGAATAAATTAAGATACCGTTAGTCTCGCAAAAAGGTCTTAGGGAATCACCCATATTTTTCTGCTTTGTAACGAATCCGTTATTTGTTCTTAGCTAAAACCCTTGTGTTCTGAATGAATTCAGATTCCGTTGTTCGGCAAGGAAGTCTTAGGGAATCGCCCCTATTTCCCGCTTTCTGTCGAAATCAAGCAAGACTGAGTGGTAAGAGAGATCACGGTCTGGTTAACTCTCTACCTTTTAGGGAATCACCCTTAAATTACTCAGCCTTGCATTGAAAGTTGAACTTTCCTATTCATTCGACTCTTCTCCGTGTAGTTCCAATTACTCCCACTGGGCCTGAGATACTCAGGTGGTTCTACAAGATTTTCAACAGAACTGGAGTATCAAACTCCATTCACAGGGTTATGGCTTTTAACCAACCTCTATGATCAGGACCCTATAAAGCAGTAACAAGTATAATAATCGAATGTACGTAACACATGTAATGGAATAAAAGCTTTACCTTAAAAGCAGCAGTACTAAGGTGGCGGAGAAACACTTCCCATTGTTGCTGTGAAAACACATCCCTGGGTCGGGGACAAGGCCCTGGCAACCCCTTGTTGTTGTGTTCATCTACATCCTTCCTTAGCCTAGCCTACCATTTTCTGAATGAAGTACCGGCGCTTTTCAGCACGGCATCGCGGTGAATAGGCTCAAGGGGTTGGAGCGATGCCTGAAAACACAAGAAATGAAACGATTGGTTTTTAAATTAATATAATTAAACTTACAATTTGAAAGTGTTAACAATTTGAATAGCTAAGTACCTGAAGTTCTTCCCATATTAAATCTTTAAGTCGGTCATCCACCTTTCGCCAGATCGGGGTGTAACAGGGAACATGGGACCTCACGACTTTCCCTGTCTCAGACTCAAAATCCTTCGCGTATCTTCTCAATGCCTTTTGAACTTTGGGAAATCTAGGATCCCATATAAGAGGAATCAAGCCCCCTAACTTTCTCTTGAGGGCTTGGACGGTGATACCTTTTGTAGGTCCACGTTCACCCTGCTTCTTTTTCGGGGATGGAGGTGATTGTATGAATTCCTCATACTCATTATATTCTATATGATCTGTACTATCGGTGTCAATGTTAATTCAACGAAATAAGAATAATCATACTAGAAAAAATGAAAGTTAATTAATTACCGTCCTCGCATTGGTCCGGTAGCCTAAATGGATGCTCGTGCGGTGGTTGAGAACCACCGTCCAATATCGCGCAAGCCATTCACCTATATGATCAAGTATTTGAATATAATAAAAAAATTGATATAAAGAACACATTTATGTTGATGTAATATAAGTAAAGCACTAGTATTATATAATATTCAAATTCAAGTATATTTGAATGAACTTACTAAAAGAATATTAGATTTATAGCATCATTCATCATCACTTGCATAGTTTGGTGGGATCGAGTCGTATATGTCATCATCTACACAGTTATTATCATCATCGCAATCCGTTGAAGAATACTCGTTATTGCCATCCTTTTCATTTTGATCGAGATCGTTTTCATCGTTTTCATCATTTTCATCATTTTCATCAACATCTGTTTCTACATCATTTGAACTCATGTAGAACGGTTCCATCGGTGGCAGTTCAACAACAAGTCAGAAATTTTCGTGGGTTGTTTCGTCGATTACCAAATCATCAACAACCACATCACCATTAATATTTGGTGCGTTTATGATATGACAGTGTTGAAAAGGCTCAACAACTTTCCAGTCACGTCTGTTATACAAATCATCTATGTAGAACACTTGTTCTGCTTGTGAAGCAAGAATGAATGGATCATGTTCATTCCAGGTGTTTGTACCTTCAGATTAAACCAATCAGTAAATTCTTGACGGTGCACTTTGTCCAGGTTCTGTTTCGTGCAATAACTTGACAGTTTTGTACGATGTTCACTGCTCCATGTGTAGAAGAGTAGTTAGCTTTAATGGAATTATAAAAAAACAAAAGAATTAAGTTTGGATTGCTCACTTACATGAGGTATTCATCGATCTCATGGTAGTTTTGCAACACATACCACTGAATTTTCTCTCTCAAAGTAGTATTGAATGTCAAGCATTATATCGATCCCATTGATCGAAAAGGAGTCTTGAATACTGATATACGGTTCTTGATTGTATCTTCATTCTCAACCCAGTTCCTTTTGGGCCTATTGAACTTTGTCTCATTTCCCGAAAAATACAACGAGCAAAACATCAAGGTCTCGTTAGCCACGTATGCCTCTGCGGTGGATCCTTCCGGCCTGGCCCGATTTCTAATATACCTCTTTAACTTACCTAGAAAATGTTCAATCAGATACATCCATCTCAAATGAACAGGTCCACCCCTAATCGCTTCTTCAGGCAAGTGCATTATCACATGTATCAAAATATCAAAAAATGCCGGTGGGTTTCTAGTTTACACAAGATTTCCAAAACCTTCTCTTTTGCATTCTCGAAATCACTAACCCTCAATGTGCGCGTGCAAATCAATCTGAAAAAATCACTTAAATCAATGATAGTATCAGAAATTTCCTTTTTCAAGAATTTTCATACCCCAACTGGTAAAAGTCTCTGTAGTATGATATGAAAATCAAGAGATTTTAGCCCGTTAAATTTGTCTTTACCAGTCAAATTCTTTCTTAGGTTTCCTGCAAAACCATCGGGAAACCAAACATTTGTTAAGAAATCATAGAATTTTGTCCGATCTTCTGGTGCCAATGTGAACAAGGCACACAGTTTTAAGGTCTTATTGCCTTGTTTAATCACATGTAGTTCCTTTCTCACTTTCATGTTTGCTAGATCCTTATGGGCCTTGATAGTGTCTTCGGTCTTACCATCAATATTCAATACCGTAGACAATAAGCTATCACACACCTTCTTGTCAATGTGCATAACATCTAGATTGTACTTGAGTTTTTTTGGCATCCAATAAGGCAATCTATTTAGTATGGTGTTTTTATTCCAACTCAAACAAGATTCTGGACGCTTATAAGTTTTACCACCGTACTCTTTGTGTTTCCCTGGCAAACATTCGGGTAGGTTACTAATTTGTTGAAGAATTTCCTCCGTGGTTTTCTCAACTGGAGGGCTTAATGTTTCGATTTTACCGTTAAATCCCTTATTCTTTCGCATAGGGTGGTCCGCCCGCAGCCATATATGATGTCCGACGTATCCAGTCTTACTCTCTAACCGTACCGAAGGTGTATCGTCATTGCAAGTTAGACATGCTTTATATCCTTGACCAATCCAACCTGAGAGATAACTACGAGCGGGAAAATCATTCACCGTAAACATTACTGCAGCTCGCATTCTGAAGGTAGTATTTGTAGAAGCATCAAGCACAACTACCCCTTGTGACCACAATTCTTCCAACTCATCAATCAATGGCCTCAAATAAACGTCCAAGTCCTTGCATGGGGATTCTGGTCCTGGGATAAGTAAACACATATGTTTATACAGTTCATTGTTGCAAACCCATGGTGCTGGATTCAACACTTGTGTTAGAACAGGCCACATGCTGTATGTTTGACTCGTAGTACTAAACGGGCAAAAACCATCTGTGGCCAGACTGAGACGTACATTTCTAGGTTCGATAGCGAAGTCCGGGTGTTGCTCGTCGAATTCTTTCCATTCTTTACCATCGGTTGGATGCCTCATCACATCCTCATCTATAGAACGCCCCGTCTTATGCCATGTCATTGCCTGAGCAGTGTGACGGGAAGCATACAAACGTCTCAAACGATGCTTTAACGGAAAATAACGTAGCACTTTCTGAGCTACCTTTTTTCCTTTAGACTCCTTATACCGGCTCATTTTGCACACTAGACATGATTGTAAGTCAGCAGTCTCCTTATAGTAAATGCAACAGTTGTACAAGCAAGCATCGATCTTTTCATACCCCAGACCCAATTTGTTCAGAAGAGTTTTTGCCTAGTAGAATGAATCGGGTAAATTTGACCCTTCCGGCAAAACTTCTTTCAGTTTCGCTAAAAGAATGTCGAAGCTTTCATTTGGCCACTTATACAACACTTTTATATGCATTAAATCCGCTAAGAACTTCAAGGCGGATGAGCTTTTGCATCCCGGATAAACATGTTCTTGCAATTTGGAGAGGAGTTCATCAATGTTGTCATCCTCCTCTATCTGTAAAACTTCTTCTTCTGAGGCTCTACCAAGGAAATCATTTATAACTGGAGCCATTTCGTCTCCGGATTCAACTACCAATTGAGTTGTTCGTGCCCGTTTACGGGATACACCGTCTTCACCGTGGTGAAACCATGTTGTATTCCCAGGTGCCATCCCCAAAAGAAACAGTTATCTTCCACGTCCTCCAAAGTTTCGAAACCAATGTTGAAACACTTTTTGCATGGGCAACGAATCTTACCTTCATCGTTAAGAAATTGCCGTGCGTATACAATGAATTCACTCAACCCTTTAGCAAACTCGGGTTTCATTCTGTCAGTATACAACCATGACTTGTCTAGTTCCATTTGAAATCACTGATACACAATAACTTGACATACCATATGATATGATTCTGGAACGAGATTTGCCCTAGGACCTTCTAAAGGAAATCAATAACGAGCTCGAAACAACGATCTTAGATAATCCAACCTAAGAACGTTGGCAAGAACGCCACAACGCTTGCTCAAGACGCTGATAAGTTCTCTAAGAGGTGGATCTCTACAACGAAGAGATCCTCACTCGCAAGTGATTAACAAGTCATAAGACTTAATCAAATTTTCATTCAAAATTAAACTGTTTTTACAATGACTCTAAATGCCTTTATATAGGCTACAGACTCCAATGCCAATTGCTAATTTAGCAATGTGGGACAAAATAACAATAAATAAAAATAATAATAAAAATAAAAGTCAAATCCAAGGAGTCTAGATTGAATAGTAGTGATTAAAGTATACCTACGAGATAACGCATCAGCTACAATGTTCTCCTTACCCTTTTTATATCTAATAACATAAGTAAAATATTCTATGAACTCTAACCAATGAACATGCCTCTTACTCAATTTACCTTGGCCTTTTAAGTACTTTAGGGACTCATGATCAGTGTGAATAACAAATTCCCTAGGTCTCAAGTAATGCTGCCAAGTTTGAAGCGATCTAATTAAGGCATAAAGTTCCTTATCATACGGAGCATAATTCAATTGGGCACCTTGTAAGTTCTCACTAAAATATGCAATGGGTTTACCCTCCTGAATTAACACACCACCAATTCCCACACCCGAAGCATCACATTCAAGCTCAAAAGTTTTATCAAAATTAGGTAAAGCAATTATGGGTGCAGAAATTAAACTAGCCTTAAGAGTTTCAAAGGACTCCCTTTGCTTTGGTCCCCAATGGAAAGGGCATTCTTCTTCACCAACTCGTTGAGGGGTGCGGCTATGCTGCTGAAATCCCTCACAAACCGCCTATAAAAGCTCGCAAGGCCGTGGAAACTACGAACTTCCGCTGCATTTGTTGGTTCGGGCCATTCCGCCACAGCTTTGACCTTCTCTCTATCAACCTCCACGCCCTGTGCACTCACAACAAAACCAAGAAACACGACTCTATCCTTGCAAAAAGTACAGTTTTTGAGGTTAGCATACAATTTAGCATCTCTAAGTGTCTCCAAAACAGCGCGTAAGTGACTAAGGTGTGACTCTAAATCATGGCTGTAAATTAAGAGATCATCAAAGTAGACAACCACAAATTTATTAATAAAGTCCCTAAGAACCTCATTCATCAAGCGCATAAAAGTGCTAGGTGCATTGGTGAGACCAAAAGGCATAACAAGCCACTCATATAAACCAATATCATAAATAATTGCGCCTCTTCTGCATCACCATGAATTTCTAATTTTTCTTCATTCTGAAGTCCATCATGGATCACATCATTCCCACCTGGTTGGAATGGATTCGTCCTCGAATCAAAAGGATGTCGTACAAGTCAGCATCATGAACAAACCGCAAAAAACGTCAATGATATACCAGGATCAAAGATGATATGGATATACAGCTCCAAAGCAAAAGCATGTATAGATGTCGATCCATGCTTCCGTAATAGAACATAAGAAAATTCACTTGGCTGGATATCGACGGTGATGAAACTCGGAGTGGCAGCAACATAATCATAGAAATGCAATGTAGGATCTTCATAAACACGCAAGGCAAAAGGATCAATAAAAATGTGCGCCGGTTTGCCACCATTAACAACCGGGGATAGTTCATCCAAAGGCAATATAGGGGCGGCATTGGATGTATCCAACAGCACGGTTTCCTCCTCATGTGGATGATCCTCCTATACCTGCACAGAAGACAAAATACAACTGGAACAAGAATTCAGTAGCATAGTTTCTTCTTGTGCCTCATCCACAATCAACTCTTTGTGTACTTCCTCCACAATAGACACCTCGACATCTCTATTTTCTGTTCCCCAATTTCAGGTTCATCCACCTCCACTGTCACATCGACCACTATAGAACTATTTTCTTCCTCCCTTTCCAAATCATCCTCACGAATGTTAACAACCTCGTCATTTTCCTCTTTAGTCCACCCATTTTCCTTTTGAATGTCAGCCCACCGTTTGGCCTCCTCCGCCTGTAGTAGTTCAACTTCCTTTTCCAATCTATCTTGCACCTCTTGTGTCTTAACTTGCATAATAGCCTTAATTTCTTGTTTCAACTTCGCACCAAGTGCACGATTATTCTCCTCAAGGATCCTTGCTATCACTGCTAACATGCTCTCATTTCGATCCGCTAACTCAGTTTGACGCCTCTGTTCCTTTCTACGATCTCGTCTCTCATAATGATCAAAATAAGGCATATTCCCACAATATCTCATGTTTACTCAGCCTGATGCTCAATCGTAATGAATTTTTTTTTATAGCAGAATTGCATAGGTGCAATGAATTTACGACGCGCGTTTTACGACATGTTTTTAATGCGTGTTGTAATTTTTAACATTTATGGCGTCATCACATTTGCACGCCATGAGTTGTTGAAACATTTCTAAATTTACGACGCGTATTTGATATGCGTGATGTTTTCAAAAATATTTACCACGTACATATGTTTACACGTAGTAAATTTGTTAAGCAGGAATCGTATATCTTCCTCGGCAAAAGCATTTCACTGTTAAATTATTTCCGTAAAACCCTCATACACTCTTCTCCCTCCCGCCGCTACTAGCAAAATCTGTCTTCTCACCATCATCGATAGCTTTTTGCTCACAAATCATCTAGTAGGGTTTTTAAGGTCAGCCCCCGTCTTCGTACTCTACTTCTTAGCCGCTTTCGCCAGGGTTTTTAAGCATTTTTCTCTCCGGCATAAATTCCATCTCTCTCTCTTCTTCCCTCTGCAATTTCAATCTAATTGCTTATTTATGGATTCGAATTGTTCAATTTTGTAGAAATTTTCTGAAAATAGGTGTTTAGATTATATAGAACTGGTTGTTTTTGCGTGGAGGGGAAGGAATGACGACATTGAATCCGTTCCGTGACGATGATTCTGGTGACCCCGCTCAATTCCTTACTGCTGCTCAGAAATTTGTAGCTCCGCCGGCCAATGGTAAGAAAGGTGCTTCTCAAGCTACACCTGCTGGCAAAGGTGTTCTTGCTGAGCTTCCTTCAAAGCCTCTTCCTCCTAAACAGGCTAGTAAAGTCCAAACCTTCATTGGTGATGTTTATTGTTTGATTTTGTTTCTGTCATTGTCTATCAGCGTTGCTGATGATGTAGATGTGTTCATGGATTTGTTAATATAGATCCCTAAATACGTTTGGAGAATCTATAACCTGTAAACTAGACTAAACTATAGTACAAGATCATACCTATATAATGTATTGGGTATTGAATGGGTGAAATATTATGGTATAGATTGATCTGTATTTGTTTCCAATATTCATTTTCTACCGATGAATATAGAGGTATAGCTAACAGTGAGTGGGCTAAGACCACCTGGACGAAAAAACATTATGGTATAAAACCTACCATACACTGATTTATTTTTTAAGTCGTTCGTGACTATGTTTGACTTGCTGTGTACATATGCGTTTATATGAGTTGCAGCTGGCCGAATTGACTGGATTAAGTTATTTCAGTCAGTAAGTTCTAACAGCTGCAAAAACTGTGTCCGTGGCACAAACCAGCTCATGCTGCTGGATATGAAGCAGGCTAAGATAGATTGTTCCATATACTAAATAATAAAATAAAGGGAAAAAGGAAATAAAAACGAGCATTTAGTTTGTTAAAGCTTTATGTGGGTAAATTTGTTCTCTTAATGTTCTTGCAATCAATGCATCTCGATGACTTGAGTGCAAGCAGGATACTCTCAGACTAAAAATTGTGTGGTTATAGGGCTCCACATCATTCACAATCATCCTGGGAAGCATGATCCTTTTGGATTCAGTATAAGAGAACTGCGATGTTTGGATAAATCATATGACATTAGCTTATCATCCGTCGGCCAATCAGGTAATTCTTCAGAAATTCGCATTGCAATCATCTACGACTAATACGTGGATACGGAAAATAGATACGCAATTTCAATACAAATACAGATATTGTAACTCAGCAATTTGCCGTCTTGTTTCATCATCAAACTTCATCGAGGGTTGACAATTGGGTGCATAGGCATGATATTGGGTGCCAAACCTCTATAGGATAATTTTGCTGCCTGCCTGCTTCGGAATTTGTTTTGGTTAGGGTTTCAAGCTTCACCGGCGAATTAGGGTTCTTTTTCGACAAGGGCAGGATTTCTGTTGCTCCGGTGGGGCTCGATGACGGAGCCACGACTTGTCCGATCGTCCTAAACCTTCGGACGCCACTGGCCAACCTACAAAATCCTATGCGGCTGCTACAGCAAGCCCGACAGCAGAGATACCAGATTTTGGCGTGTATGGTACGTGCAAAGGTGAGCCAGCTTTCTTCGTCTCTCGTAATGAACTAGAGATACTTTCACGTCCTTTTGTGAATGCATTGGTAGCCCGATTCCCTGATTACAGGCCTCGTATCGAGGATATTCGTAAGTTTTTCTTGCGTCTTGATCTGAAAGCTACTTGCAAAATTGGTCTTCTTGATACTAAACACGTCCTTGTTCATCCGGGTTGTCAAGAAGATTATAATAGACTCTTTACTCGTCGTGAATGGTTTATGGGATCAAATCATTTTGTGCTTTCCAAGTGGACGATAGATTTTCACTGCAATGCTGATTGCTCATTGGTCCTTATTTGGTTTGAACTCCCGGGTCTTCCGCTTCCTTACTTTAATCCGAAGTATGTGAGTAAGATAGGTGGCTTGATAGGTAGATCATTACAAACTGATGCTGCTACCACTGATTTGAAGAGACCGTCGGTCGCTCGGGTTCTTGTTGAGGTTGATATTTTAAAACCACGGTGTACTCGTATTTGGTTGGGTGAAGATGTCCATAATGGCCAGTGGCAAGAAGTTAACGCAGAATTTTGGCCTGATTATTGTAATTTTTGCCATCGCATTGGCCATGCTGAGGTGAAATGTAGGCGGAAAAATCCTCCACCGGAGAATATGCGGAAGAATTCGGGCATGAGCAATGGTCAACCGAGGAAGACTGACAGGCAAATTCTGAAACAAATCCGACTAAGCCTCAACAAGTCTATCAAGTGAAACAACATAGCACTGTAACTCCGATTAATCCGTCTGATATGCACATAAATAGTATGACTACGGCTGCTGGACCATCTACGAGCAATACTTCTCTTCCTTTAGCCTCAAGTCCGCAACCTGCTAATATTACGCATAATTCATTTAGCATCCTTGAGTCACTTACTGAAGAGGAACTAATGGAGACTTCTCACCAATCTCTTCTTAAAGAAGACCACGAACGACAAAACGAAAATCGTCCCCATTCGGCCGGCGATGGATCCTCTCGGCACGTGGCCCTCACCGAATTAAAGGATTTCCATGGGACGCTGGAGCAACTGCCCTTTGCTCGCTACTTGTGGCTCTATCACCGCTCGTAAGTCTTCCTTTCGGTTTCTTAATGTGTGGACGGATGACGGATCTTTTTATGATGTGGTTAAATCTGTGTGGGCTGAACCGGAAGTTGGTCAAGGAATGGGGCTCATGGCAACTAAATTGAAGAACCTTGGATATAAGCTTACTGAGTGGAATCGTACTGTTTTTGGGAATATTTTTGATAACACACAGAAAGCACTGGCGGAGGTCAATGTTAAAACGTTGAGGCATGATCAAGTCGGGTCTCTTGCTACCCATGCGGATCTCGATAGGGCTATTATGGATTATGAGAGATGCAACAATATTGAGATGCGATTTCTTAAGCAGAAGGCAGCAGTTAAATGGATTGAGGCGGGGGACGCCAATAGTAAGTACTTCCATGCTATTTGCAAGCAAAGGCAGAACCATAACTATATCCATCGTATTAAGGCAGAGGCTGGTAATTGGATTGACAATCAAGACGAGATACGGATTTCTTCGAAGACCTTCTTTGAAAACCTTTTCACGGCTAGTCGGACAGGGATTGGTGCTCCTTTGAAGGCGTTTATCCTTCCTCAAATCTCTGAGGATCATAATGCGAGCCTCATTGCGACCCCTACGAGTGAGGAAATTCACAATATTATTCTTTCCATTGATCCGGATAGTGCTGCGGGTCCTGATGACTTTACCTCTCACTTTTTCCGATCGTGTTGGGACATCATTAAGCATGACATGACTAATGCGGTTTCTGACTTTTTCCTCGGTGGCCACCTTCCATGATATTTTTCCACGTCCTCGATTATTCTTCTTCCAAAGAAGGTGGGGGCTGATTGTTGGAAAGATTTCCGTCCTATTAGCTTATGCACTGTCTTCTCCAAGATCATCACTAAGATAATCACTCAACGGTTGAATGCGTATCTCCCTATGCTGGTGGCGGACCACCAGTCGGGCTTTGTGCCAGGTTGTTCCATTACGGATAATATTCTTTTAGCTCAAGAACTGTGCAAGGATGTGAATAAGAAGATCCGCAGCCCTAACATTTTGCTTAAGCTTGACATGGAGAAAGCTTATGATCGAATGGAATGGGGTTTCATTATGCAGATTTTGAGGATGTTTGGCTTTCAAGAGCTCTGTGTGGATCTCATCTTCCAGACTTTGGCGGATAATTGGTTCTATGTCCTTCTAAATGGCATTCCGTCACCCTCCTTTCATGCGACACGTGGTGTCAAACAAGGTGACCCTCTTTCTCCCGCTCTTTTTGTTCTTGCAGCAGAGTATTTTGGGAGGCTTATTAACGATTTCATGAACGACAACCCGGGTATGCATTAACATTCGAAAGTACGGGGGATACATTACTTGGCTTTTGCGGATGATACGACTCTTTTTACTCGGTGCAATAAGAAAGGTCTTAAGCGTCTTAAGGAGGTTTTTCAGCATTATGAAATTGTTTCGGGACAACGAATTAATGCGAGTAAGAGCACGTTCATTGGTCATAAGTTGCAAGCCACTCAACTTCGTTGGATCCAGGATGCTTTGGGTTTTATGAGGGAGAATATGCCTTTTCGCTATCTTGGTGCTCCTCTTTTTTGAGGATGGAATAGAATCAGCTACTATCAAGACATTATTGACAAGGTTCATCATCGACTTTTTCATTGGGGAAGTCGGCTGCTGTCGTTTGGAGGTAAACTTATTTTGCTGAGGCATGTGTTAACTTCTATTCCGATTTTTATCCTTCAAGTTTTGGTCCCTCCTAAAGAGGTTATTCATCGGTTACATCGTCTTTTTAATAAGTTCCTTTGGGATAACGGACCCAACGGGAGCCATATTCATTGGACGTCGTGGGAAAGTGTTTGTAAGCCTACGGAGGAAGGGGGTTTAAGGGTGCGAAATCTTTTCGGAGTTATGGATTCCTTTGCGGTTAAATTGTGGGTTCGCCTTCGGATGAGACAGGGGATTTGGGCCCGGGTTATCTATAATACATATATTGCGGATCAGCCGCCCCTGCAAGCTTCCCTTCCCAGAAATCCGACGCAGATGGTTAAGAAAGTTTGGCAATTGCGTGATATTGCTGAATATGCTATCACGTGGAAGGTCAATGCCGGTAATATTATAGATTTCTGGAGAGATAAATGGGTGAACATTGATTTGGGCGATCCTCCGGACAACGATTTTAGGAAGGTGAAGGATTTCATTGTGAATGGGAGGTGGAATGTTCCTCTTTTACAAGAGCATCTTCCTCTACATATTGTGGATGAGATTTTATGCATACCATTTCGACCTGACCAGGACGACGTATTGATCTGGATTTTAAATTCGGATGGGCATTTCAGTACTAAGTCGGCGTGGAATATGCTACGGGCTCAAAAACCGGTTCGTCCTCTCTTCAAGTTAATTTGGAACAATATGTTACCTCTAAAGATTTCTTTCTTCTGCTGGAGACTAGTCAATAATGTTCTTCCTACGGATTCGAACATTCAACAGCGTGGTATTACTTTGGTTTCTAAGTGTTTTGCGTGCCAGCAAGGGGAAGATCTTCGTCATATTTTTATTGAATGTCCTTTTGCCCAGTCTATCTGGATTCACTTTATGAGTCAATTTGGCCTTCGTTTCACTCCTACTACTGGGATTGTTCCTATGTTTAATTTCTGGATCAACTCTTCGGCCCACATATATAATATGCGCCTTCTTGTACCGGTAATTGTGTGTTGGGGCATCTGGATGGAGAGGAATAAGTGCAGACATGAAGATTTTTGTCCGTCTGTTCAGCGTACCAACATTCTCATTGAGAGAATGATTAGACATGTAGCTTTCCGAAAGGCTGTTGATCGTAAACATATTGGGATTGATTGGGATGTTCCTTTTTTCAAGCCTTTCAAGGAGAAAACTCGGCCCAAACGTCGCTTGATCCAATTACGGTGGAATCCTCCCCATGTCGGTCGGGTGAAGCTCAATGTAGACGGTAGTGTCAGAAATGGAATTGCTTATGGGGGTGGAATTATTCGGGATTCGCATGGAAACTTTGTCGTTGCGTTTCATGCTTGCTTCGGCCATGGGAATGTTCTTGATACTGAAGTGAAGGCGATGCTCTTTGGTATTCGGTTGCGTCCACATGTTTTGCCTCTTGATATTGAGACTGACTCCACTTTTGTTTCTCGTGTGATATCCGGAAATCGTAGTGGAGGTTGGCCCCTTTCATCTCGATTGGTCAGATTTCGGCTTGTCTTCGGGAAATACCACACAATGTCTCTCATGTGTTTCGGGAATGTAATAGAGTGGCGGACAGCTTCGCAGCGATGGAAGGAGAAGATATGACGTTTAATCATCTTAACGACGTACCTGATCATATTCAACAGATTATTAGTGATGATTTACATGGCCCTCCTCTTATTCGACATGTTGCAGACAACTAGGGAAGCACTCTTCACTTGTGAAAGAGGGGAGACGACTTTTCCACATCGACGTTGTCATGTTTGGATGCAAATGGCTCCTCCAGCCTGGAAGCACCCCTCCTATTCTAGTTGGGGTGCAAATCAGGTGTTTTCTATCCATCTTCTATTCACTACTTGGCACGTAGTACACTTTTTCATTGATTTTTATGCTTTTATACTGCGGACAGATTCGGGCACCTCTTCCGGGGACATGGCCGGCGTGGATTTCTGGAAGCACCCCTATCATGATGTTAGGGGTGCAATTCAGGTGTACATGTTCCTTTATTGGATTCTTTGCATAATGATTTATTTTTTATGGCTCTCTGATTTCTATGCTTTATCCGGCGTTTGCATTTTGAGGATTCATGCACGGCTAGCTTGGACCGGGCATTTTATTTGAAGGGGGCGCATATAAGCAGAATGCTGGCGGTCGACAGAAAGGGTTCAATGCATCGGTCCGGGATTGGCATCCAACTTTGGAGGCACCCCTATCATCCTGTTAGGGGTGCAATCCATGTGTCCTTGTTCCTTTTTTGGGTTGTTATCTTCTTTAGCTATTTTTGGGGTTATCATCTTTCTCCTGTGCCAGGTGTAACCATGCGTTGGGGTGTAGTAGCAAGGACAAGGTGGAGAAGGAGTGGTACCGTTTTCGTGCTTCAGGCGCTTGTTCGGAGGCTTTGGCTCTTACCTTGGTCGGATACACGGGCTATTTTTCCTTGGAATTGCTATGCGGATTCATCTGTGTTATCTCTTGTGCTTAAGCAAGGACGAGTATCGAGTGGAGGATAATTTTGATGTGTTTGACTGTAATATTTATGGTGCCGGGATTTTGGGGGTGCATAGAGCGAGTACTCTTCCCTATGTGCTGGATTTTCCTACACTGGGTTTGCCACGCATAGGGTTTAAGGAGGCCATGCTATGCACTCTATCACGTACTTGGGGCGGGCCGGGATGTGGCATTGACTTTGTAGCACTTTATTCTTTTCCATTTTAATAAAAAATTTATTACTTAGTTCTAAAAAAAAAAATGCATCTCGATGACTTTGACCTGGTTCTTACTATAACTAAAATCTCTTTCACTTCTGGACTAGCACTCATTCATTATATATTTGTGACTTTTTAATATTTGCATCATTAAGATTGTTTCTTTCTTCCTTTTTAAGGTAACTGGCGTGGGGATTACCACAGAATTGGGGTAGTTGATGGCAAATATATCATGATGAAGAAGATAATCAATCTAGGTATTCTGCTTATTCAAGAAGGATAAATCTCAAATTAATCATCATCAAAACGCTAGTAGATTTCCTCCAAATTCTACCATTCGGAGTCATTACGATGAAATGAAGAGGAAGAAAAACGATCGAGGTATTCAGCTTATTCGCGAAAGTACGAATCTCATCAACACCAGCGTCAAAGCTCTAATGGATTTCCTCCTCCAAATGCTACTAGTCGAACTCGGAGTCAGTATGACGAAGATGAGGAGGAAGATAAACGATTTCAGCCTGAAAGGAAGAATCTCATCATAATCAGCCTCAATCATCTGGATTCGATTTCTTTAAGATGATAAGTTTTCAAATTTTCTGCCTTATTCGAATCATTCTTCACGTAATGCTAAGAACATCCAATGGAATCAAAGTTGTTTTAGAAAGAATGAGGAATTACGTCATTTGAATCGGTCAGATTCTGGTGATGAGGATGTGGAGACAGAGAGGGAGGAGGTTCAGTGTAGTGAGTGGGGGGATCATGACCATTATAGTACATCATCATCATCAGATGAAGAACATGAATCTAAATCTGGTATCACTAGAGGGTCGAATTTCAGATCGAAAACAGAGGGTTTTGATATATTGCTTCTGATATATCTAAAGCTAAAAACACAGGAGAAAAAATAGGATTGGGAAATTCTTCGAAAATTTTCATCAGGGTGCTGGTAAGGCAGAAAAGTTATACTCTGAAGATGGAAGGTCGACTGCGAGTTGGGGTAACAAGGGGAAGGGAGATTACGAAATGGTTTCTGATACGCTCATTGTAGTTAGGCACAAGGATTTAGCTTAGATTGTGTGTGCAATTAAGGAGTATTTCGATAAGGCTACATCCGCTGGTGATCAGGTTTCTGCTATGCTGGTGACTAAAAGAAGATAGCTTGATCAGAGTTTTAGCAATTTGAAAAGTGAGTTTTTACTGCTTGATTTTTAAGTAATTCTGAATAATCCTTAACCGTATGAAAATATGAAAATTGATCCATAGCCAGCTTGATTAAAATTGGGTTCCATATCTTATAGGGATTTCAGATTTGTTACTTTCTTTCCCATAGACTGTGTATCATTCGAGCGGAGGAGTGAAAATTGAGCATGAAAAAAAGTAAGCCTCCCTTCAAAGTCAGGAGTACAATACGAGGACGCCAAGTTGGACAAGACCAAGGCCTCAAGTAAGAGACTGCAAACCCTTATCGTTGTCACGTCTCAAGCAATGTCTACTACTTCTGCTGCTATAATTGACAAAAGGGATTCTGAACTTGTTCCCTAGCTTGTTGAACTCTGTCACGGGTAAGTGATCTTTTTGTTTTTGTGTTGGTTGGATGAAATTAGCACTTAACAAAGCCAATTATTTGCTTAATCTAGTTTTGTATCTGAAAACTTTGTTAAGTAAGAAATGCATATTTCAACTTAAATGCTTGGTGTAGATTTCTCATGTCTACTTGCTTACTGATGTCTCATGTCTACTTGCTTACCCTTAGAAAATATTTATACAATTCCAATTAATAACCTGGTGTAGATTTCTCATACGCAATGTGGGTTATCAGTCTTATCGATTTGACCTGTAAAGAGATTTCATGGAATTTTACGGGCCAGTAATTATGTCATCATGAAGAGACATGAGGTTTACGGGAGGTCCTTGAGTGGAGAATCTCTATTGCATCGGACCATCAAACGTGTGATCTTTAGTACAGAAACACAAAACATGTTGTCTTTCTACACACATGTACTTATTAGAGACGTTTCATACAAGGCTCTACATTTACACGTTACAGATGCCAAAAATCTGTGCTCCTGTATTTTGTTGACCCCCCTCCCCCTTCTTCAAAAGAAAAGTAAAAAAGCAATCCATGAACAAAAAACTATGTATCGAAGGTGAAGTTTTCATACGCTTCTGTGTTTTTTATCACCCCCTTTGGAGCTAAAATGTCTATAATAAAATTATTTGACTTGGCTCTTTGTTTTCTGTATTTATACATAAAGCTTTTGGTCCTTAGGTTTCTTGTGGGTGTAAAACCTTTAATTTGCAAACCTTTTCTACAAAATTTAGAGTAAATTTATCCCTTGCTCTGTTGTTGTGTCTTAACAGGCTCGTGGTGTTATCGTATACCATTTGCTTGAATTATCATCATCCTGGACACCCGAGCTTTCTCCTTTCGGGTATTGTCCTATGCTTTAACAAGTTAATGGCAAATTAACTAATAAGGAATCTTACATGGTTATCTTGGCGGTAAGTTAGTATTTTCATGATATTTTTTTTCTAGGACTACAATGAGATGACATTAGCTTATAGGCCTTCCCATGCTGATGCAACTTATGATTGCAAGTATGCTGTGAATTTCATTTTATATAATTTCTTTTTAAAACATCAGTGCCATGAATTTGTCTATCTATAAACTATCGTTCGTTTAAGGCTTAATACAATTTTTTTTTGCAGGGAGGTGGTAGATCCTCTGCTAGAGAAAACTATTGGGAGAGTTGCTGCCGGAGCTATTGCTAAGAAAATACTTGGACTGAAATCAGAAACAGAGGTATGTTTTTTCTGGTGCAAATTTGATTCCGTAGTTGTTGAACCTTGATTAGGCTTACCGATCGTGAATGACATCGCTCTAATTGCATGAGTTTGTAGTATATTAATTTTGGCATGTCTGAGTTGTGCATCATCTGATGTAGATCTTGAGATTGAAGTATCCTAGCTACATGTGAATTTGACTTTCATTGTTTAGAGGCTGCTTAGTTCACATGCTACACACTATTCACCGAGTTAATGTTTGCATTTCCAACTATTTGTCTTGGCATGAATTTGCATTAGGTCATAGAAGAATTTGTTTTGCATTAGGTCTTAGATGAATTTGTTTTGGTAAGTTTTGAGTCATAGAATGTAATGAGCACAAGAAACAAGAATACAAAATGATTATATTTACTTTGTGAAATAGATAGCTTCGGTTTCATCACTAAGTTCTTTTGATATTTACTTTGTGTCCATGCAGAACTCAATTAAACTGGAAAAGACGAGATGGAAAAGGCAATTAGATTGGTCGACATTACAATGCTTTGATACTATGATGGTCAGACTTTTGTATGAATATAATGGATATCAACTTATGGTTTTCATGTAGCAGATTCGTATTTAGCTTGTAGAATACTTTACCAAGTACGTGACATTTTGTTTGACTTGAAATTATATCGAGGGATGTTGTCATTATTAATATATGATGGGATGTTATGGTTATTGTTGTCAAATTTTTTTTGAAGGAAATTATTGTGTTGATAGCATCTAATAATAATTCTTTTATTTAATAAATTTAAAAAATTTGGTGTGTTACGACATGCAAAAGCATGTAGTAAGTTGACAATTTTAATAGCAGGATCAGATTACGATGTGCATTGCACGTCGTAAATTGAGAGATTATGAGTCTTTACACTACGTGCAACAACACGTTGTAAATAAACTTGGCGGGAACCATTACGACATGCAGAACATGTCGTAAATGATAATTTTTTTTGTGGGAAACCAATAATGGTGCATCAGATTCATTTTACGACATCCAAAAGCACGTCGTGAGTGAACTTTATGACGCATGCAGATGCACGTCGTAAGGAAAGTTTACGACACGCGTATATGCACGTCGTATATAAATTGAGTTTTACTACGTGGGCTTATACGACGCGCGGATGCACGTCGTAATTTCACAGTTTTCTTGTAGGCTGTGAAAATTTTCACACCCTGATGTGAAACCCACGTATGTAATGACCAAACCACTAAAAAATCTAGGAAAACTCAAAAGACGAACGTTGTAAAGGAACGAGTTTTATAGAAGATGTCAAAATTTCAGATCTTTTGGACTTATAAAAGTCGATCAACCAATCGTTTTTCGGCAACTGGTGTAATCTGTCAGAAATTTTCATATTGATAGCAGTGTCTTAAGGTATTGATTGTGACCAATCTACAGCGTATTTGGGAAAACTCAAAAGATAACAGTTATAGGGCAGAGGATTTCCTATAAGGTCGCCAATTTTGAGGGGATTTTGGATTTTCTAAAGCACCTAAATCGAAATCGTAACAAGATCTACTGCTGCAGAATTCAGAATAAACTATTTTTTGTTGATGAGCAGTTTTGAGTCGTTTCGGTTGCGAATTCCGAGATGAGGTCAAGAGAGAAAACGTAGATAACGATTTGATTTAGTTGTGGTTAAAATTTCAGATCGTTTGGAGGTGATTTGGATATTACACGAGCTGATGCAAAAACGGGTTGGAAAATTAGGGTTTTGGGATGAAGGTTTGAAGATTTGAAGAATGTTCAAGTTTTCCGGGTCGGATGGATGAAGATTTGAAGATTTATGGCTGGGGAGGGGACGAAATTAAAGGAAAACAATAACAAATAATTTTTTTGTTTTTTGAATAATAATGCGAAAAGAAAGGAAGAAAATAAATGAGATATTTGATTACCTTTAGTCAACCGAAGTCTCTGATACCAAATGATACGATTCAAGAACGAGATTTGCCCTATGACCTTCTAAAGGAAATCAATAACGAGCTCGAAACAACGATCTTAGATAATCCAACCTAAGAGCGTTGGCAAGAACGCCACAACGCTTGCTCAAGACGCTGATAAGTTCTCTAAGGGGTGAAACTCTACAACGAAGAGATCCTCACTCGCAAATGATTAACAAGTCATAAGACTTAATCAAATTTTCACTCAAAATTAAACTGTTTTTACAATGACTCGAAATGCCTTTATATAGGCTACAGACTTTAATGCCAATTGCTAATTTAGCAATGTGGGACAAAATAACAATAAATAAAAATAAAAATAATAAAAATAAAAGTCTATCTAACCAATGTGGGATAATAAAGGACTAATGACTCAAATAAATGCTAAACAATTTATTCAGGCCAATATCATAAATAATTGCGCCTCTTCTGCATCACCATGAATTTCTAATTTTTCTTCATTCTGAAGTCCTTCATGGATCACATCACCATATGTGTTAGGTGTTAATCACTGAAATCACTTATATAGTATACTTAATTTCATTAGTATACTTTTTTTCATTAAGGCACAAGAAAAAGTTAGTATCTCACTTAAGGCACAAGGTCATGTCTAGTTCCATATGTGTTAGGTGTTAATACCATTTCAAGGGATGTTCTCATACTAATATAGTATACTTAGTTTCATTAGTATACTTTTTTTCATTAAGGCACAAGAAAACGTTAGTATCTCACTTAAGGCACAAGGTCATGTCTAGTTCCATATGTGTTAGGTGTTAATACCATTTCAAGGGATGTTCTCATACTAATATAGTATACTTAGTTTCATTAGTGCGAAAATGGTGAATAAATTAGCGAAAATGGTGAATCAATTCGTTTTGGTGCTTCAAGTAGTGAAAATGGTGCTTCAAGTAGCGAAAATGGTGAATCAATTCGCCGGATTTGTGTTTCAAATCACCGGATTAAGCTTGAAATGGCCGGAGAACTAGAAAATTGAAAGAGAATCTTATAAAGGAAAATGAAGTGGAGGTGGTGGTGGCGCAAAAGTCAACTGGCCGGAGGGGAGGTGGAGAAGCAGTCCGATTTGAAGGAGGCTGAAGGAGGGAGGTTGTTATAATCAGAAATGTTGAAATGAAGAAGAAGAAAGGAGGCAGCCCTATTTAGTTTAGGTTTTAAAGTTTATTGGGACGACAACACTTTGTTGGGACGCCATTGTCGACCCATTAAAGTATTATAATTTTTTTTTTATTTTTAGATAATTAACGATCCTCGGGTTTGAAATCATTAATCGACTAATTAACGAGCCCCGGGTTTGAAATCACTACTCAATATAATTATGTAACTTACATATTATATGAATTATTAAAATTATATAAAAATGGTTGAAATCACTTAATCGATTACGGATCTCGGTATTGAGATCAATCGCTCGTTAACGAACCCCGAGATTTAAAACAATCGCTCGATAGCGAACTGACGATCTATAGTAGATAGTACTATGAGAATGATCTATAAAGAAAGATATCGGGTAGAAATCACTTAATCGATAACGAATCTCGGGATTGAGTCAATCGCTCGTTAACGAACCCCGAGATTCAAATCAATCGCTCGATAGCGAACTAACGATCTATAGTAGATATTACTATCAGAATGATCTATAAAGGAAGATATCGGGTTGAAATCACTTAATCGATTACGGATCTCAGGATTGAGATCAATCGGTCGTTAACGAACCCCGAGATTCAAATCAATCCCTCGATAGCGAACTAACGATCAATAGTAGATAGTACTAGCAGAATGATCTATAAAGAAAGATATCGGGTTGAAATCACTTAATCGATTACGGATCTCGGGATTGAGATCAATCGCTCGTTAACGAACCCCGAGATTCAAATCAATAGCTCGATAGCGAACTGACGATCAATAGTAGATAGTACTATCAGAATGATCTATAAAGAAAGATATCGGGTTGAAATCACTTAATCGATTACGGATCTCGGGATTGAGATCAAAAGCTCGTTAACGAACCTAGAGATTCAAATCAATCGCTCGATAGCGAACTCACGATCTATAGTAGATAGTACTATCAGAATGATCTATAAAGAAAGATATCGGGTTGAAATCACTTAATCTATTACGGATCTCGGGATAGAGATCAATCGCTCGTTAACGAACCCCGAGATTCAAATCAATCGCTCGATAGCAAACTGACGATCTATAGTAGATAGTACTATCAGAATGATCTATAAAGAAAGATATCGGGTTGAAATCACTTAATCGATAACGGATCTCGGGATTGAGATCAATCGCTCGTTAACGAACCCCGAGATTCAAATCAATCGCTCGATAGCGAACTGACGATCTATAGTAGATAGTACTATCAGAATGATCTATAAAGAAAGATATCGGGTTGAAATCACTTAATCGATTACGGATCTCGGGATTGAGATCAATCGCGCGTAAACGAACACCAAGATTCAAATCAATCGCTCGATAGCGAACTGACGATCTGTAGTAGATAGTACTATCAGAATGATCTATAAAGAAAGATATCGGGTTGAAATCACTTAATCGATAACGAATCTCGGGATTGAGTTCAATCTTTCGTTAACGAACCCCGAGATTCAAATCAATCGCTCGATAGCAAACTGACGATCTATAGTAGATAGTACTATCAGAATGATCTATAAAGAAAGATATCGGGTTGAAATCACTTAATCGATTACGGATCTCGGGATTGAGATCAATCGCTCGTTAACGAACCCCGAGATTCAAATCAATCGCTCGATAGCGAACTAACGATCTATAGTAGATAGTACTAGCAGAATGGTCTATAAAGAAAGATATCGGGTTGAAATCACTTAATCGATTACGGATCTCGGGATTGAGATCAATCGCTCGTTAACGAATACCGAGATTCAAATCAATCGCTCGATAGTGAACTGACGATCTATAGTAGATAGTACTATCAGAATGATCTATAAAAAAGATATCGGGTTGAAATCACTTAATCGATTACGGATCTCGTGATTGAGATCAATCGCTCGTTAACGAACCTCGAGATTCAAATCAATCGCTCGATAGCGAACTGACGATCTATAGCAGATAGTACTATCAGAATGATCTATAAAGAAAGATATCGGGTTGAAATCACTTAATCGATAATGAATCTCAGGATTGAGTTCAATCGCTCGTTAACAAACCCCGAGATTCAAATCAATCGCTCGATAGCGAACTGACGATCTATAGTAGATAGTACTATAAGAATGATCTATAAAGAATGATATCGGGTTGAAATCACTTAATCGATTATGGATCTCGAGATTGAGATCAATCGCTCGTTAACGAACCCCGAGATTCAAATCAATCGATCGATAGCAAACTGACGATCTATAGTATATAGTACTATCAGAATGATCTATAAAGAAATATATCGGGTTGAAATCACTTAATCGATAACGAATCTTGGGATTGAGTTCAATCGCTCGTTAACGAACCCCGAGATTCAAATCAATCGCTCGATAGCGAACTGACGATCTATAATAGATAGTACTATCAGAATAATCTATAAAGAATGATATCGGGTTGAAATCACTTAATAGATAACGAATCTCGAGATTGAGTTCAATCGCTCGATAACGAACCCCGAGATTCAAATCATTCGCTCGATAGCGAACTAACGATCTATAGTAGATAGTACTAGCAGAATGATCTATAAAGAAAGATATCGGGTTGAAATTACTTAATCGATAACGAATCTCGGGATTGAGTTCAATCGCTCGTTAACGAACCCCGAGATTCAAATCAATCGCTCGATAAGGATCTGAGAATCTATAGTAGAGAGTATTATTAGAATCACCTGTATATTATCATTCGACAAAGTAATTTTTATAAAAAATAATGTATTTTATACTTTAACGGAATGCTTATTAGAATATGCATATTAAAAAGATTGTTTTTATTTAAAGGGATGACATAGTCGTCCCTTCAAATGAAAATTTTATAAAAAAGTGAATCTTATTTATTAACACATGTTTAAAAAAAATTAATTTCCTTTATTGGGACGACAAATGTCGTCCCTACAAACAAAAGAAATGTATTATTGTTTCGTATAACATATTATTTTCTGGAATAATTTTCTTTTCTTTAAAGGGACGACAATGTCGTCCCTAAAAACAAAAAATATAACGGGTGGTGGTCCTAAAGGACAACTTTACATCTTAAATGAAGAATAGGACAAAAAAAATAATATTTGGTTGAGAAGGACAAAAAAAGAAGAGATGTACAAAAATACCCTTAATGATAATTAAAGATATTTTTTATTTTGTTTTCAGCAAAATCGGGTAAATTAACGAAACGTTACTACATTTTCCTTAGAAATGTTCAAAGTCAAAATCTCACTCCGTTTTTCGCGTTTCCATTGTTTCTGGTAGCTTTCTATACCCTATTTGGGAAGGGGAACCCCAATTGGGGATTTGTGTACCTTAAGATCGTGCACATTCATGAAAAAAATACCGAAACGTTACTACTTTTTCGTGAAATGTTACTACGATTGTTTGGACTGTTACTACATTATGTAGCAATGTTACTTTAATTTGATTTTTTGTTACTACTTCTCCCGGAAGATTACTCATAGTGAAATTCAAAGAAAATTAACAGAGAAGATTTTGAGAGTGACAAATCGAAATTAAAGTTACTACTTCTCCTGGAAGATTACAAAATCAAATTAAAGTTACTACTTCTCCTGGAAGATTACTCATAGTGAAATTCAAAGAAAATTAACAGAGAAGATTTTGAGAGTGACAAATCGAAAAGCCGAGACCAAAAACCAAAATTTGGCGGTAGAAAGCTAATGATCCTTTCTTCCAGTAACCAAAGCTGCCTGGTTTGATAATTTTGGTCTACATACAATCTCCGGCATCGGAGGGCTCAGATCGGCAGGGGTTGTTTGAAACCGGCCGGAATCCGCCGTACGTATGAAGAGGCAGTCGGACCATATTCTATTTGTTCTTCCGCCGATCGATGATGCTGCAATGGATTCTCCGATCAACGTTTCCGGTGATCGGCTTCTCGTGCCGCCGCTTAACTTCTCTATGGTTGCTGCAATAGATTCGCCGGCGCTTAACTTCTCGTGCCGCCGCTGATGATGCTGCAATTGATTCGCCGCTTAACTCCGCTGAAAATGCAGGATCGGATCTTATCATTTGTTGTAGAAGAATGAGGAGCAATTTGTTGCAGAAGAAGGAGGCGCAGAATGAAGGAGGCTAGGGTTTATTTTAGGATAATGGAGGAATGATGCACATAATGGAGGAATGAGACTAGTTCTAATTATAAAGGGTATTTTTGGATTGACATTATTTTTTGTCCTTTACAACCATTGTATTTTTTTATTGTCCTTTTTACATAAATAAGATGTAAAATAGTCCTTTACAACCTTATCCTAAAAATATAATATATTTTTTCATATATTATATAATTTTCCGGAAATGGTTTAATGGGACGACAATGTCGTCCCTTTAAATGGGCCTGCCCACGTGGAATTCCAAGCTGGCACGGTGGGGTTAATATTTCATTTATTGGGACGACATTGTCGTACCTTTAAAGTTTCCCACAAAAAAAACCACCAAAAATGTTGACCATTTTTTATTTCATTTAAAGGGACGACAATGTCGTCCCAATAAAGGTTTTTCATGTCGTCCCTGTAAACAAGTTTTCTTGTAGTGCTCATTGATTATTGCCAGAAATGTAGTGAAACCGGTGAGGCAGTGAATATCGGTAGAGCTGCGTTCACGACGTCCTTGAATTTGTTGTTGAACACTGTTTTCTCAAAAGATGTGACCGACCCTTTCTGATTCCGCTAAAAAATTCAAGCAATTGGTGTCTGACATCACGGTTGATGTCGTCAGTAAGACAAACATGGTTGATGAAGAAAAACATAAGCACAACAGAAATATAAAAACTCTAAAATGTTGTTTATTCAATTGATGGTCAAGTGATACATTGAGTCTACTATATATAGGCGAGAAGATGATAAAAAAAAATTTCTTTCAAATATAGATGAAAGCCAACAAAATTATATGATAATGGATAAAATCTTTTCTTAGATTGATATGTTGTGTAGTACACTCATATATAGTCACATTCTACACATAGTAGTTACACACACATTACCAAGTGGCTAATACAAGATTGTGACAAGTGTCACTTCTTTGGATAAGACAAATCTATCTAGTATTAATATCTTAATATCTAATTCTCAACATGCCCCCTCAAACTGAATATGGGAACAGTGACGACATTCAGATTGCTTCTGAGATTTGCCAATTGAGGACCTGGTAGTGCTTTGGTGAGAGCATCAGCTAGCTGCATGGAGGATGGAACAAACTGCACTGATAGCTGTTCGTTTATGACTTGATTCCTCACATAGTGAATGTCCACTTCTATATGTTTTGTTCTTGCATGGTAGAAAGGATTATGAGCCAAATAGATAGCACTAAGATTATCTGACCATGCAATAGGAGCTTTAAGTACTGGAATCCCCATTTCTGCCAAAAGCTGTTTGATCCAGAATAGTTCAGAAGATAAGTTGGCTAGAGATTTGTATTCTGACTCTGCTGAGGACCTGGACACAACACTTTGTTTCTTAAAAATCTGAAACACCAATGATCCACCAAAAAACACACAATATCCTGCAAAGGATTTTCTGTCAGCAGGGTAGCATGCCCAATCTGCATCACATAAACCAACTAACTGCAGTGATCCACCAGCTTTAAACATGAGACCATAGTGCAAAGTGCCTTTGACATATCTTAGAAGCTTCTTGAGAGCATGCCAGTGGTCTTGGGTAGGTTGCTGCATAAACTGTTTGAGATGGTTAACAGAATATGCTATATCAGGCCTTGTGCAGGTCAAATATTGAAGCCCTCCAATTGCACTTCTATACACCCTTAGAGAGTGCATAAGCTCTCCCTGATCAGCTAGCAAATGTGCACCAGGTACTATAGGAGTAGTACAAGGATTGATATGATCAAGCTGCAGTTTCTTCAAAAGCTCTAAGGCTTAATGCCCCTTGTGTCAAGTACAAACCATCAGAATTCCTGTGTGCTTCCATTCTTAAGAAGTGAGCCACAGGACCAAGATCCTTAAGAGAGAATCTGGAGTGTAGCAACTGGCCAAACTTCTGTATCAGATCTTGAGAATTTCATGTAACTAAGATGTCATCCACATAAACAAGAACATACAAGAAACTAGTGTCAGTTTTGAAGATAAAGAGAGATGAATCAGAGACTGGCTGATGGAAACCCCAGTCCAACATTTGCAATCTGAAGGCTCCAAACCAGGCCCTTGGAGCCTGTTTAAGACCATAAAGTGCCTTTTCTAGTTTGCACACATAATAAGGCTTTTGAGCATCAACAAAGCCTTCAGGTTGATCCATATATACATCCTCCACCAAAGCTCCATTGAGGAAAGCATTATCAATGTCCACTTGATGAATGTGCCAATTCTTGTTGACTGCTAAGGCTAGAACAAGTCTAATAGTGGATGCCTTTGCAACATGACTGAAGGTCTCTGTAAAGTCAACTCCATAAGTTTGATGGAAACCCTTTGCCGCTAATCTTGCTTTATGTTTGAGGATAGTCCCATTAGGTTTCATTTAAGTTTGAATACCCACCGGCAACCTACAGGGTGCTGACTGGAACTAGGAGGCACAAGTATCCAGGTTTCATTTCTGTGCAGAGCATCAAATTCTGCTGTCATGGCTTGTTTCCACTCAGTGCAAGACAATGCTTCTAAGACCTTAGTAGGTTCAGAAAGGTGAGCAGAAGAGTAGTGGATTTTGAAGGATGTAGGATCTTAGATCTAAACGAGTTAGATCTACACGCAGCGGATGGATCACGACTTATACATCACAATACATAATTAAAAGACTTAAACTACTACAAGGGGGTTAAGAAAATCTTACCAATAGTAGGAAGAGAAGCTTTGATCTTAGGATGAGAAGCCTTGATCTTCCAATGTGTTCTCCAAACGGTGGTTGGTGGACACCCTTCTTGATATGAGAACCTCCTTGATATGCTTCCAAGAAAAACTCCAAGTTTTTCTCCAACCGGGGGGAGCTAAGGATCGAACTCCTTAGCCTTTTTCCTCTAGGAATTTCGTGGCTCTCACATCACCTAGGGCTCGGGGAAAACTCTCTTTTTATTGGCAAAATCCAAGAGAGAAAACCTATACCCAATTGGTTTAACAAAATAAAAGAGATAATTCTAATTATTATTATCCAATAAAAATAAGAGATAATTATAATCTTATAATAAGAAAATATAATTATCCTTATAGTTAAGAGATAAATAATACATATATTATTTTCTTTTATTTATCCAATTAATTATTTAAAAAATAAATAACTAATTACACAATATGTCATTATCCAAGAAAACTAATTTCTTGGAAAATCCAAGACATATTGGCGCCACACTAAGCCCACCAGGCCCACAGAAAATGTCTTTTCTATGTATTATATTATTTAGCCCAACTAAATAATATTCATGCATATCAATTAATTGACCCAACCAATTAATTATTTCTGAGGCCCAAATAAACAAGAATATTAGCCCGAATTATAGAAGCCACATTGGGGACCATGGACCTATAACCAGTAGCTCCAATAATTAAATATATTATTCATCGAACAGAATATATATATTAAATTATTAATTCTGGGATTACGCCACCATAAACCCGAAACTGAACTCTACCGATTATAGATATATACTTATACTCAACCCATAGAGTGAATAAGCGTCCATTGATATAATCACTACATACGGATTAACCCTCCATAGACTGTCCATTATGAGTGGGAAGTCTCCGTGAACCCGACTCAGAATATCTTATCCTTATTTACCATTAACCCCCTGATGATCAATTAGTATGCATATCTGACTAGTAGCTAATTAGTCAAATGCGAAACTTCTGGGATCGATCACTTTCTTTGGGCTAACAAATAAGGGGACTGTCTCTCTACTTCCCGCAGGAAGAAATGGATTCCATGTCTGTGAAAATCAGAACTACTCACTCATCAAGAGATAGTGCCAATGAGAAGTGGCTTGGAACACATATCTAAGTGAACCGTAACTAACACATCAAACACTACCCCGAGACAAGCAGCACCCTGTGATCACCTCAAGATTAAGGTTGATCCATATATGATCATCTAATGATTTAATAAGATTCCTCGATTACGGAATTATATCGAGAAATTTAGATTAAATCGGTCCAGTCCTATATGAATGCCATCATATATAAATGCCCCACGTAGGTACCCTCTACCGACAGTCCGGATAAGACTATCACACCCTAAGGTGTTCTAGGCGCATTATTGGTGTTTTAATCAAGAGACCCTAAACTCGATTAAGTTCACCACGGACTAATAGTTTAAGTATATCACCACTAACTCAATCCTCACGTGTAATCCATACACTGAGTTAAGTGGTTACATACAGATATACTTAGGGTTTGCAGCAGTGTATTGCTTTACAAGCACAAAGCAAGTAATAAGGTGAGATAAATTCTGTCATTCATTATTAAAAACAATTACACAAATTGTCTTTCGGGCACTACACCTAACAGATTTAACTGTGTGGAGTAGGTTTTAGGCTTAAATATTCCACTTTTGGACCGTTTCTGCATGTGATGTCCTTGTGTAGGTGGATTTGTTATGACAGGAGGGGCAGGACTGGAAGTGACAGGAGGTGTAGGACTTGATGTGACAAGAGGTGTAGGCTGTGATGTGGGTGAAACTGTGAACTCAGGACTAAAGACATCATCTGGTGAATCATATAAAGCCAGAGGTGAGAAACTATTGTGTGTAGGAGTTACACTAGCAGTGCTAGACAAAACAGGAGAGAAAGTAGATTGTACCTGTGGTGAAGGAGAGGATATGTGTGTAACATCAGGAACACTGTGTTCCACAGGTGGAGATGCTGCTTGTAC
Source organism: Gentiana dahurica var. dahurica (assembly GCA_024500145.1). Taxonomy (NCBI): domain Eukaryota; kingdom Viridiplantae; phylum Streptophyta; class Magnoliopsida; order Gentianales; family Gentianaceae; genus Gentiana; species Gentiana dahurica. The sequence goes on along the minus strand of CM044907.1, from coordinate 54,160,328 downwards.
AAATTGTGACTGAGGCATAGGAATAGAGAACCAGTTAGACAAATCTGGAGCAGCTAGGACTTCCTTGTGAGGCCCTTGGCAAAACCTGTTTCAAAAGAAAATTTTAATTCAGTGAAAATAACATTCTTGGGGATAAAGATTCTCCCACTACTGTCAAGACATTTATACCCTTTTATGAAGGGGACTAACACCTAGGTAAGTACACTTGCTAGTGTGAAACCTAAACTTGGGATGAAGAAAGGGTCTTAAGTGAGGAAAACAAGAACATCCAAACACTTTATAGAACTTATAGTCAGGTTGTTTGTTAAACAGAACTTCATAAGGAGACTTGTTTTGAAGGACAGGTGTAGGCAAGATATTAATAATGGTAACAGCTTCAACAAAACTGGCCCACCAGAATCTTAAGGGAAGAGATGCTTGTGCAAGTAAAGTGAGGCCTAATTCCACTATATGTATGTGTTTCCTTTTAGCCCTTCCATTTTGTTGGCGAGCATGAGGACAGGGGTGTCTAAAATGAATACCATATTGCTGTAAATAAGGTTCTAAGGATCTATACTCACCCCCCAGTCTGATTGTAAACATTTAATGGTTTTGGAAAACTGATTCTCAACCATGGTTTTAAACTGGACAAACACAGAGAAAACTTCAGATTTGGCTTTCAAAGGGAAAATCCAGGTGTATCTGGACCAATCATCAATAAAATGAACATAATACAAGAAACCAGAACCAGACTTTAGAGGGGATGGTCCCCAAACATCAGAGTATACCAAATTGAGAAAATTATCAGCATGGAAATCAAACACAGGATAGGAAAGAGCATGGCCTTTGCCAAACTGACAAGCATCACAAAAGTTCAAATTCTCATTAAGATCAACATTACAAGATTTCAGAATGTATCCTAACACTTGTTTGGAAGGATGACCTAGTCTCCTATGCCAAATATTAGGATATTTGTTAACATTCAAAGAACTCAACTGAGCACTACAAGGCTCTAACATAGACTGACTAGACCTGGACATCTGATTATTTTACTTATACTGAGAAAGAGAGCTGGAATTCTTGGAGTGTAGGGAGGTCTTGTTTGAGGATGGAGTCACAATATGATACAAGCCATCACTGAGAGCTCCTATGAGAAGCAGTGTCCCTGTGCTCCTATCCTTAACATAACAAGAATCAGAAGTAAAGTCAACAGAAACAGGATTATCAGCAAGCAGTTTAGACAAACTAATCAAATTTTTGGTAATGGAAGGAACATGTAATAAATCTTTAAGTACAAGAGTTGAGTGTGGACAGTGTGTAGGAAAATAGGACTGGCCAATATGAAGTATAGGGCAATGCTCACCATTTCCAACTGCTAATGACTCTGAACCATTGTAACCTGCACTAAGATGGAGGTTATTAAGGTCTGATGTCAAGTGATTTGAAGCCCCACTATCCATATACCAAGGTAGATCATTGACTGACTGTGGAGTACCAACATAGGCAGATACTTGTTTAGGGCTTCCACTGTTGTTGTTGTTGCTCGGAGGTACAAAGTCTTCCTCAAACCTTTGCCAACAGGAAGTAACAATGTGCCCATTTTTGCCACAGAGCTGACAAACCATTTTGTTCCCAGAATTGTTCCTTGTACCACCATTATTACTTCTTCCTCTACCACCTCTTTCTCCTCTAGAATTGGACTTACCTCTACCAGGGTTGGAATTGGAAGAGGACCTACCGTTTGTCCTTGGACCTTGGGCAAAATTAGCTGATGGATGAAAAAGACCTGACCCTGCAGTAGGATTCAATCTAGCAATTAACCTTTCATGTATCATCAACTGGGATTGAACATCTTGCCAATTGAGAGCTCCTACACTAGAGGTGATATTAACAATGGAAAATTCATAATCACGATCCACCAACCTAGAGTAGCCAAAATTAGTTCAGATTTAGAAATGGGGTAGCCTGTAGCAGTGAGACAATCAGAATAAGACTTCATCTGAGACAAATAATCTGACATTGATTTAGATCCTTTAGATGCTTTAGCCAAGGCATCTTTGTATTCCAACATTCGATCTTCAAATCTACTATTGAATAAAGTTTCTAATGTTGTCCAAACTTCATGAGCATTAGCACAACCAACGACTTCAGATAAAGCTTGTTCAGTCATAGAACTAAGCAACCATCCCATTAACAGGTTATCTTTAGTGATCACCCAATCATCAGAAATAGAGGAAGTGTGAAACAGGGACCTGGACGAAGACTCATTCATAGCAGGCATAGGACCAAGAAGATGATCTTCCAGCTTATGACCCCGAATGATAGGCAAGATAGTATAACGCCAGAGTAAGTAATTGGATCAATCAAGTTTAACAGTGCAGCTCTGGTTGAGATTTCCAGAAAATGGTGCAGAAAGAAGAGAGTTAGAAGTGTGTGGACTTACATATCCCAGGTATGGCGGTGCTGAGCTTAGAAATGGTGGATTTGAGCTCAGAAATGGTGGATTCGAGCTCAAACCAGCTAGGGGATTAAAGGGTTCTGATTGACCAAACTGCATGCCGGAAATCAAAGGTAGAGATGTGATATTGGAAGCGGACAAACCAGTAACCGGAATGCCTATAACTGTGCCGTCCGGTCAGCTAGTAGTGGAAACAGCGGCTGAGAGAGCTCCAGTGGTGGATGAAGAGCCTATACCAGCTGAAGAAGCAGCAGTTGAAGGTGGTATACTTGTTGGACTTGCCGGAGAAGAACCGGAGGTGGCCATGGCCAAACCTCAAGGCTCTGATACCAAGATGAACGCCAACAGAATTATATGATAATGGATAAAATCTTTTCTTAGATTGATATGTTGTGTAGTACACTCATATATAGTCACATTCTACACATAGTAGTTACACACACATTACCAAGTGGCTAATACAAGATTGTGACAAGTGTCACTTCTTTGGATAAGACAAATCTATCTAGAATTAATATCTTAATATCTAATTCTCAACAAATATGAAGATAAAATACTTATCTAATCCTAATATAATTTAAAAACAAACAATATCTTATATTAAAAACCTAAATACCTATCCAAATATAATTTGAATAATTTAAATAAAACAAATAAATAATCTATTATTCAAAAATCTAATTTATCAAAATCTAATTTATCTTGACTATATATCATCTATCTCCTTTTTTTTATCTCCATTCGTATTTCTAAATTTATCTTCTAATACTATCCTTCAAACGTTGTTGGGATGGAGGCAACGCTTGCCAATCAACGAAGAAGAAGATACGGCTTTTTTTGTTAAACACAACACAATTGAGAAAAAGATGATTTGTATATTAACAATAGTCAAGTATTTATAGTACAATGATCACCAAAACCCTAAACCCAAAATATCGTAACTGTACAAATATACCCTTACATCCATTATTACCACAATATATTTCCACACGCCCCCTCAAGTTGGAGCATGTAGATCACAAATGCCCAACTTGCCTAAGAGAAAATGAAACCGTTGTCTGCCGAGAGCCTTTGTCAAAATGTCAGCCAGCTGGTGCGTGGTAGGAACATAAGATGGCGCTAAATTACCGGACAATAACTCATCACGAACAAAATGACAATCGACTTCAATGTGCTTGGTACAATCATGAAAGACAGGATTCTTAGCGATATGAAGCGCCGACTGACTATCACAAAACAACCGCATAGGCTGAGGATGCAAGACACCAAGGGAAGATAACAAGGACTTGAGCCATTTGAGCTCACAAGTGGCAACCGCCATTGAACGATATTCAGCCTCGGCAGAAGAACGGGACACCGTAGGTTGCTTCTTGGTCTTCCAAGAGACAGGGGAACGACCCAAAAACACCAAATAACCGGTTACAGAACGCCTAGTCAAGGGGCAGGCGGCCCAATCACTGTCACAGAAAGCAGTCAAGGACAAGTCATCCATATGACGCAACAGAATACCTTGTCCAGGACTCCCCTTCAGAAAACGCAAAACACGCACTGCAGCCTCCCAATGTGGGACCTGTGGATCGCTCAAAAACTGGGCAAGGGTATGCACAGAGTAACTCAACTCAGGACGAGTAATAGTCAGATAGACCAAACGGCCCACAAGACGACGGTACTGATCGGGATGGGCAAATGGCTGACTGCTAGCGGAAGCGAGGCGATGATTCTGCTCCATAGGCGTATCAATGGGCTTGCAACCCAACATGCCCGCCTCAGTCAAAATGTCCAACGCATAATTGCGTTGTGAGAGAAAGATACCCTCGGGTCCACGAGCCACTTCGATGCTGAGAAAATATTTCAAAGGGCCCAAATCCTTCATATGAAAGCAAGAGCTCAAGTACTGTTTGAAACGAACTAGCAGACCATACGAAGATCCGGCAATAATCAAGTCATCAACATAAACCAGAACATGAAGGGAAACACCATCCCGATTATAACTAAACAATGAGTAATCCGCATAAGACTGATCAAAACCAAAAGTCTTCAAAGCAGCAGTGAGCTTGGCGAACCATTGTCGAGGGGCCTGTTTCAAACCATATACGGATTTACGTAACCGACACACCGTGCCAGGAGAGGAAGCACGATACCCAGGAGGAAGTTGCATGTAGACTTCCTCAGTCAAATCACCATGCAGGAAGGCGTTATGGACATCCATTTGATGCAATTCCCAATTACGAGCCGCCGCAATAGACAGAAAAACACGAACAGTCCCCATTTTAGCTACGGGAGCAAAGGTCTCATTATAATCGACTCCTTCAACTTGCTGATTACCACGAACAACGAGTCGAGCTTTAAGGCGCTCCACGTCGCCAGTGGAGGTGTATTTAATTTTATATACCCAACCACAACCAATGGCACGTTTACCGGGAGGAAGAACCTCTAAAGACCAAGTTCTATTGCGTTCCAAGGCATCAATTTCCTCCTGCATAGCCCGACGCCAACCGGGCAACATAACAGCTTCTCGAAAAGTGGCGGGTTCTCGACCCTTAGTAATAGCTGTCAAAAAACATTGGTGGCGGACAGAAAATTTATTATAATCAACATAACAAGCTATGTCAAAAGGTTTACCTGAGGAGCCGGATGAAGACGAAGACGCGTGTAATGGAGTGGAGTCTATGTCGTTTTGAACTGCCGTATTGGTGACGTAGTCTTGAAGCCTTTTGGACGGAACTTTGATGCGATGACCACGACCCAAAGGCTCATCAATAGAAATCCGCGGATCCAGAGCAGGAGCAACCCTGTCATCACTAACATTGTCCATACTCCCCCTAAAATCCACAGGGGCCGACCCATCAGATTCAACAGGCTAATCATCATCATCATCCCACAACGGAGGTTGGCTAAAATAACGTTCCCATTGAAGACGGTCACGGTCGGGCAGGGACTCAATAAATGGAAACTGATCTTCAAAAAATTCCACATCACGACTTACAAAAAAATCATGAGTTGCAAGGTCATATAAACGCCAACCTTTTTTACCAAACGGATAGCCAACAAAAATACAACGACGAGACCGGGATTCGAATTTATCCGTATTTCGAGGACGAACAGAAGCATAGCACAAACACCCAAAGACGCGCACATGATCATAGGAAGGGGGCGGCCGTACAAGCATTCGTAGGGGGTTTTACCATTTAAGACACGAGTAGGAGTTAAATTAATCAAATGCACAGCAGTAAGCACACATTCAACCCAAAAGTACTTCGGCAACTTGGCTTGAAAGCGTAGTGCACGTGCAACATTTAGGATATGACGATGTTTGCGTTCGACACGACAATTTTGTTGGGCCGTGTCTACACAAGACGTTTGATGTAGTATACCTTTAGAAGAAAAGAAATGTTGTAATTGCATAAACTCTTGTCCGTTATCACTTCGCAAACTTTTGATATTTTTATTAAACTGAGTAACGACCATAGCGTAGAAGGATTCAATCAAGGGACCAACTTCATGCTTTCCAAATAATAAATATACCCAAGTGGCGCGGGAATAATCATCAACAATGGTGAGGAAAAAACGAGCATCACAACTAGAAGGAAATCGATAAGGACCCCAAATGTCACAATGTATTAGATCAAACACATCCGATGCTTTATTCAAGCTTAAAGGAAAAGAGTTGCGAGGTTGCTTACTCATAAAACATACTTGACAATCACAAATAGTAGCGCAAGTGCCTTGACAGACAACACCCGGAAAAGAAGATACAATCGTCATGGAGGGGTGACCCAAACGCCTATGCCATAACATGCGTGCATCGGAGGTAGCAACGTTATTAACTTGAACGGTAGAATAACAAACCGGCCAAAGACAATAGACCCTATTACACAGCACCCCCGCTCCAATCAGGTTCCTCGAAGTACGGTCCTGAATAATACACAACTTGTTAGTGAAAATAACGAAATATTTATTTTTCTCAAGAAAATGAGACACCGACAACAAATTACACGTAAGGTCCGGAACGTAGAGAACATCTTCCAAGATTAAATTTTCACTTAGCACGATATCTCCTTGCTTAGTAGCAAGAGTACTAGCACCATTGGGCAACCCAACCGAGGATGAAATATCACATAAATTGGTAAATAAGAAGAGATTACCGGACATGTGATTCGATGCACCTGTGTCAATAAGCCAATTTGAGTTAAACATACCAACTAATTCATCGGAGAAAGGACCTGTACTTTGAGTTTGTAAAATGGACAAAAGGCGGTTCCATTGATCGTCAGACAACATCGGAACACTCGTACGATCACCTTCCCCAACTTCTATTGTTCCGAATCGACGTTGGGTGTTTTTATTGCCGACAAGGGTACGAGTTTCACCGCCGGAACCCTTAGCAGTCAGGCCAGCAGCGTGGCCGGAAGCTGTGAATCCAACAGCATCACCGTCGGCCATGGGGAGAAGCTTCTACGTTGTTCTATTTTTATTTTTATTTTTTTAATAAATAGCTCAGTAAACCCACTACCAAGCACAACCGCAGCAACAATTTTGCTAAAAAAAATAGCAACAAAAATACAACAGGCAGCACCAATACCGTCGATAACACAGCGTCGGAACGGGCAAAACGACAAAAAAAAAACAGCGATTGGGATGATGAGCGACACACACTCAGCAATTATGACTAGCAAGGAACACGCCCTCGATAATACACACCGATCGTAATTTCCGGTATCGATTTCCTGGATACTAGGTGGTGGCCAAATTGATCAAGCAGCAACTTTCCGGTAAAACAAATTGCTCAAGCAGCAACTGGACAAATTGGACAAATTTCCGGGAAAACAAATTGATCAAGAGGCTTTGTCAGCAGAAGCTTCACCATCGGCAGCCATGGTAGAAGCTCAAAGAAGAACAGCAGCAGAGTTTTTTTTTGCTTTTGCTGTTGGTTTGTATTTTATTTATTTATTTATTTTTTCTTTTTCTTGTTGTGTTTGTCGGAAAGAAAAGAAAAAAAAAAGAATAGGTTTTCTCTAATCTAGAGAGGCTCTGATACCATGTTAAACACAACACAATTGGGAAAAAGATGATTTGTATATTAACAATAGTCAAGTATTTATAGTACAATGATTACCAAAACCCTAAACCCAAAATATCGTAACTGTACAAATATACCCTTACATCCATTATTACCACAATATATTTCCACATTTTTGACACCCACGGCTTTTAGCTATTGGCTCTCGGCTCTTTTGGCTCCTGGCTCTTGCCTTTCAGCTCGTGGCTATTTCTTTTTGTTGTCGAAAAATCTTTTCAATTTTCTCTGATGACTGCAACTTTGCTTTACCATTTGCAACGTCCGACGAATGGATCTGTCTTCATTGTTTGAATCTAAATAAACCGAAATAGATGCCAAAAAAAGGTAGACGTTATATAGAAGAATATTTATTTATTTAATGATAAAAAAAGTAAAAAAAAAATGGATGACAGGTGAAATCATGAATATTAATCCATGTTTATTTGAAAACTTGACATAGAGATTTTTCTTATGTTTTTTTTGGGACGAAAAAAAAAGGAGCAACGTGGGGACTAGGAAACTGGGCTGGGGTGACAGGGCGTTTGAGGAGTACGTTGTAATGGTTGAAGAAAACAAAAATATTGTGATTTTATTGATAAATTAAAAAAAAATTTTATTCTTTTTTATTAAAGTAATCTGGACTCGAAGGAAAATAATTGTTTGGTGGGCAGGATAGTTTGTGACTGGAACGGATGATTGTGGATTATGTGGCAATGAAAAAATATATATTAATAAGCGGACGAGGTTCGGGCGAGGGTTCTCAAATGTTAAGGCATCCGAAACCCCGTCCCCTGCTTTGATACCATGAAGAAAATCAGAAGCACAACAAAAATATAAAAACTCTGAAATGTTGTTTATTCAATTGATGGTCAAGTGATACATTGAGTCTCCTATATATAGGAGAGAAGTTGATAAAAAAAATTCATATATGAAGATAAAATATTTATCTCATCCTAATATAATTTAAAAACAAACAAGATCTTATATTAAAAACCTAATTACATATCCAAATATAATTTAAATAATTAAATAAAACCAATAAATAATCTCTTATACAAAAATCTAATTTATCAAAATCTAATTGATAAATAACTGATACAAGGTTCACTCATTAATATAGGAGATAAATACACTTATTTAAAACTACATGTAATATTCCGATTTTTGAGAAATGGCAGACGTGTCATATTGCGATAACGAAATATTGGGTTCGGTTCCATTTCTTCGGAGTTTAATTATTTGGATATTTATGTATGTAATTTCAAAAATTATATGTATATATTTAAGGAAATATGATTTTAGTAAAAAGGGGTGATTAAGGAAAATCAGTGATTAGGTAATTTTCTAGAATTTTCCTATTTAAGGAAAAATAAACCTAATCACTCCCTCAAGCTTTTAATCAGATTTTTCTTCCCCAAATTCGAGTTTGCTGCGTGTAAGAGCAATAGGACGAGGCTGAGATACTTTCATCGATATCTGAGTCGATTCTTGATCGTTTTCAGTTTCGAGAGAAGCACCGAAATCATCGTAAGGAGAGCGTCGTTTCGATATTAGAAAGTTGGAGCTTTTCTCAAGGTATGAAATTATAATTACTTTCTGTTTTTGGTGAGTTTGATGGAACAAAACTCATACCTTATGTAAATTAATCGTTTGGAATCGTGTGATCGATGTTAATGCAAATTCGGATTGATCATATAGGTTTGTTGCAGAAAAGAGATCGTTTTGCTGCTGTCTTTCCTGAGTTTTGGAGTTTGAACAGCTTTCTTAAGGAAAGAGGATATTCCTACAAGTTAATTTATGGTTTATTAGGTTTTATGTTGAGGTTTGATATGATTTTATGTTAGAAATCATTCCTTCGTGTTGCCTAAGGATTTGGAGTTGTTAAGGTAGATAAAAGTCATGTTTTTCTGCTATTTTTCTGAGTATTTTGATGTTGAACATGTTTGGATTTGAGTAGAGATCGAAAAAGTGCATAAAAACGTGTTTAGAGAGTTTTGTGTGCTTAGTGTGCGCACACTGACTAGCTGTGTGCACATTTTTAAGGCTGAATGTGGACAGCTTCGAGGGTGTGCACACATTCCCATGGAATGTGCACACACTGGCCGGGCTGAATGAAATTTTTGCCCAATGTGCGCACATTCCCCTGGAATGTGCGCACATTGCCCCTGTTTTGATAAATAAGCTATTTTAAGCTATGTTTTGGATTTTAAACGTTGTTTCATGATATAATAACATTAATTAACCATAAACAAGCTTCGATTGAACTTCCGATTCATTCAGTTAAAACACCGAATGTGCTCTTAAAGGGAGTTGAAGTCCGGATCCGTCGGAAGGGCATGAAAGAGCTTGTGCTTTGATGAACTAGAGTTCATCAATGTCTGTGTAATTGATAGGATGTGATGTCTAGTTGTCTAAGTGAGAGAGTATAGCTGATAAGGTGAGTAATATTCTTAAAACACTTAGGTGGCTAGTTAATTCACAATAATAATTACATATGTGTAGATAAAAGCTAAAACGTCATTTATTCTCGGTTTGGCACTCTTTCATATCGGCGATGTGATACGTTCATAAAAGGTGAAACGCTACTGGCCTTAAATGGCTGAAGGGTAGTGGAGGAAATTAATCGGACGTATACGCATACTGGGGAGACCCCGGAGCTAATCGGTGCTAATCACCGTTAGTTAGCAAGTATATCTTTAGGCTGATGAACACCATGCACAGTGTCCTTGAGTAATGATGTAACGAAGATAAGCTAAGTTATAAACGTATAGTCATGACGTGTTGATGGACATGGAATGAACCTTAAATTGAGTCGGTCTCATAAAGATAATTATTTAAATAAAAACTGTTAAGGAACCTAATTAAATTGTAGCTTCTACTTCTTGCTATGTACAGTGTACTTACCTCAAATGCATGTTTATTTATGTGTTTGAGGGAGAGAAGATGAACAGGTTAGTGAAGATTTCGAGGAGGACTTTGATGACGACGTTTGAGGCCGCCGGAGTTGAAGGCCTTGATTATGTTCTGTTTTTAATTATTTCATAGACTTGGATTATTGTTGGAACTTGTAGTTTACTCTCAGTATTTATTTTGGATTCGTTGGTTTCATTGTGGATGTAATAAGTATTACATTTTCTATCTTTAATTATTTATATTCTTGGATATTTGGAAAAAAATTTATTACCCGAGTCTTTTTGCTTCCGTTTTGCTTAACTCGATACGGCGTAGTAGAGACTAACGTATAATGTGAAATTTAATTTATTTTATACGTGCCGAATGTTCTTTTTCCGAATAAGGACTCGGTGTCCGGGAACGGGGCGTTACAGTTTGTATCAGAGAGAAGTGTCATTTCGGCTTCCTTCCTTAAGATAAGATCTCTATAGACCACTTAGAAACGTTCTGATTCTTCCTAATCTTCCAGAATGTTAGGTGACCTCAGAGATACTCGTGTTGATAAGTTTGGGATCAGAAGTTCTAGGGCCCAGCAAGAAGCGAGTGGTTTGGTTCAAGATGGGGGTCTAGTGGTTGTGGTTCATCTTGAAGATGTTGATGACCGTGTTGGAATTTACCGTTGAGAAAGAAGAAAAAAAGGACCTTATAGTTTTGAATCCTACGAATCATGGTGTAATTCTTGGTATAGGTCGGCTATCCAAGAATTTTGTTTACATGGATTGTAAACATAAGGAAATACCTTCCGGTGAGGAATGCACCGAGTAGAAGTTGAATAGTGTAGTTTTCAGTTGTTCAAGAATGGTTTGTCCCGTGAGATCCAAGCGGGAAGGTTGGGAAGTACACCAAGGAACATGGCTGAATGTTGAAAAAGGTCTTGGAAGCTGAGACCTTCAAGGACAAGCTTTCAATCATTAATGGTGCTAAGAGGAACTCAAAATCAAGAAAGCAGGAAAGGCGGCCCAAGTCGCCCACTTCGAGTTTTCACCGTGGAAATGAAGAACCAGATGATAATGTTATCTCAAGTTCGATAATATTACACAACTTAGCAGTTACAACTTTGTTCGATACGGGAGCGTCTAACACTTTTGTGTCGTCTAAGATAGCTAAGAAGCTTAACTTACCAATGACACCTTTAAGAAACACCTTGGAAATAACCACACCATTAGGAAAAGTGACTAAGGTAACCAAGTTTATGCCTCAAGTGGATGTGCGAGTAGGAATGTATCGTCGCAAGAGTGACTTTACGGTTTTAGACTTTTCAGATTTCGATGTGATTCTTGGAATAAATTGGTTATCTGAGAATTATGTTCACCTGGATTGTAGAGAAAAGAGAGTGACCTTTAAGATACCAGGGAGATCAGATAAGAGTTATGAAGGTAATGTTTACAAGCCTAGTAAGAAGCGTCACCCTATAATTTCAGCGGTTAAGGCTATAAGAGCTTGTAAGAAAGGTTGTGAAGGCTACTTGTTGTACACAGTTGATGTGGAGCAAGTGAAGCCTGATTTAAAGGAAACCCATATAGTCAAGTAATACCCATAAGTGTTTCCGAAAGAGTTACCTGGAAACATGCCGGATAGAGAGATCGAATTCGAGATCAAGTTGATGCTGGAGGCGGCACCAGTTACTAAGGCACCCTATAGAATGGCACCGGCTGAATTGAAAGAGTTGAAAGCTCAACTTAAGGATATGCTTGAGAGGAATATAATTCAGCCTAGTACTTCGCCTTGGGGAGCCCCAATGTTGTTTGTCAAGAAGAAGGATGGTAGAATGAGGATGTGCATAGATTACAGAGCGCTGAACAATCTTACCATCAAGAATAAGTACCCTTTGCCAAGGATTGATGATCTCTTTAATCAGTTGCAAGGCAAGAAAGTGTTGTCTAAGATTGATCTTAGGTCGGGTTATCATCAGTTGAAGATCAAGGTACCAGATATACCGAAGACGGCTTTCAGTACAAGATATGGACATTATGAGTTCTTAGTCATGCCTTTTGGACTCACTAATGCTCCATCTGCATTTAAGGATTTAATGCAGCGTGTTTTCATGCCTTAATTGGATAATTTTGCGATAGTGTTCGTAGATGACATCCTAATTTACTCTAAGGATGAGGAAGATCATGATGAACACTTAAGGATAGTGTTGGATACTTTGAAGAAGAACCAGTTGTATGCTAAGTTCTTAAAGTGCGACTTTTGGTTGGATCAAGTGAGTCTCTTGGGTCATGTCATTTCTGGAGATGGCATTAAGGTTGATCCTACGAAGATTGAAGTAGTTGAGAAGTGGTCCAGACCGACTACTGTTTTAGAGGTTAGATGTTTTCTCGGTTTGGCTGGCTATTATAGGAAGTTTGTACAGGACTACTCAAAGATAGCTACACCACTTACCCGACTCACTCACAAGAATGTAAAGTTCAAGTGGACTAGTGAGTGTGAAGAGGCTTTTGAAACGTTGAAGAAGAAGTTGACTACAACCCAGTTTTGGCAGTTCCGGAGATCTTTGATAATTATGAGGTTTACACGGATGCTTTGGGACAAGGTTTAGGTTGTGTGTTGATGCAAGGAGGGAAGGTAATTGCTTATGCATCTAGACAGTTGAAGGTGCATGAGAAGAATTACCCAACCCACGACTTTGAGTTAGCAGCGGTTTTGTTTGCCTTGAAGATTTGGAGGCACTACTTGCAGGGAGTTAAGGCCAGGATCTTCACCGATCACAAGAGCTTGAAGTATTTCTTTACCCATGAGAATCTGAATATGAGACAAAGGAGATTGTTAGAGTTTTTTAAGGATTATGACTTAGACATTCAGTATCATCCGGGTAAAGCAAACGTAGTAGCAGATGCTTTGAGTAGGAAACCAGTTTTTGCAATTTCAAGTGTTGAAGAAGTGGCAGAGAGGTTAGATGGGCTGAAAATCCGGAATTTTGATCATATTGAAGAACGGAAGTTTGTGGCACCATTGTTAGCGAGGTCCGAGTTGATGGATGATGACCCAGTTTTGGTTGACTTGTGATGGGAGTCAACTTTACTGTACTTTGGTGTGCAATTTAACCCCCATTTATCACCTTATTGGCATGTTTTGGGTAGATATAGACCGTCTCGAGAGTAATATCGAGAATTATATGCACGGGGAGTTAAACTGTCATATCGATGGTAAACTCCGCCTTTTTAGCGATATTTCACTCTTTTCCGAGCACTTTTGTCTTGCGGAATTACGCGTGGTGTTTGTTTGTCTATGATATTGGAGGACTTAGGTGACTCGAGGACCCGAAAGGCGATGTTTTGGACTATGAGACGTGTTCGTAGCCCGAATGTAGCATAAAAAAGTGAAGAGAAGCCAAGTTTGGAGTGAAGACAAGCCAGACGGGCGTATGCTATACTCCAGACGGGCGTCTACCGTGAAGCTATATCAGACGGGCGTTTGGCCATTCCAGACGGGCGTCCACAGTATTGACACTTCATTCAGAAAGTTTGATTTTCAGCTGGACGAGCGTCCAAAAGACCCCCAGATGTTAAGGGTGATTTTATACGTTTTATAAGGATATATTTTATGTCAATTTCACCCATATCTGGATGTTTTTCATAGAAATCGAGTTTTATATTGAAGTATTGAGCAAGTGATGTTTTTAAAGGGTTAGTTGCAAAATTGTATGATTTATGTGTAAAATTGATGGTTTTATATTGATTTGGAAGATATTACATTTTGCAATGTGTTTGATGTATTGTAGATACACAATTTCGACCAAAAAGAGGATTAAAAGATGATCAAGTCGGATTTAATTGATGAGAAGAGATAAGGATGGAATTGGCTAGAAGAAAAGAGATAAAGTTGAAGATTTCGAATTTGGATCCAGCTGAACTGGCATCCAAGTCCCGTCCAGCCTGGACTGGCGTCCAGAATAGTGGACTGGCGTCCGGGAGAAAAAGTTGATTCAGAGAGTTTGGACGCCATAGTTAACGAGCGTTCAGAGGCACCAGACTGGCGTCCAGAATCCTTGGACAGGCGTCCAAAACCGACATAGCAGCAGCCGACTTACTTTTCTATAAATACCAGCGCTTTGTAAACCCTAGAGATATAATTTTATACAGCCGCATACACAGAAAACCCTAATTTCGAGATCAAGTCACCTCGGCCGGCTGAGCCTTGGTGCTTGGCCGGCCGAGGGTGTTTCTTTTCCGTTTTTATTTTCGTTTTGCTGTTTTATGCTTTGGATGATTTGGAGGCTAGACGATTTGTTCAAGTTATTTAAATCCGTTTCATCAGGTTCTTTCTTTTCAATCTTGAGTTTGTTTTGTGATTTTTAATTCAAGTTGTATTTTTCCTATGCTTATGTGCTATGCAATCAATATCGAAAGATGAATTGTTATTTGATGTTTACCGTATGACGAGAGTCGGTGTAAACCTTAGATCACCATAGGAAAGATGGGATTTTTAACCTTGACATAACGAGAGTTGATAGGTTAAATATCTAGGTTGCTAGATTGAGAGATCTTACACCTTGTTTTGATGGCGTCAATCTTATATATCGAGAGATGAGAGATTGATAGGAGAATTATCTACGAGAGTAGGAATTCATACCTTTGATAGGTGAACCACATCTTTAATTAAATCATCACAAGATAACTTTAGAGAGGAAATTAAGGGTTGCGGGAACGGTGGATAATTACTTGTTCAATTGTTCAGTCACCATGATCATCGTTTTTATTGTTTTCTCTCGTTTATAGTTTTATTTGTTATCGCTTTTATCCTTCCTGGCTTTGGACTGACAATCCTCTGTCCAGTTTATTTTCCGTTTTAGTTTAGGTTTAGTAATAAATAGTAGTGACAATTTTAGAAGAATTAATAAGAACTAGATTAAACAACCTCGATTCCCTGTGATCGACTCCGGTATTAATCGCTATACTACGATCCCTGCACTTGGGGAATACCGGATTTATAAATATTTATTACTTGTTTGCTGTGTTAGATAAATCCGTGACAAGTTTTTGGCGCCGTTGCCGGGGAATCGGTACAGTTGTCTAGTTTCTATTAATTTTTCTGTTTTTGTTACGAATTTTTCTTAGATAGGTTTTTGTTTCTATCCTTTCTAGTTTCTACATTGATTCGGGGACATATGAGGTTGAATTATCTGACTCCACGTTTTTAACGATCGAACTTTTGGATAAAAGGGATCGGTTTAGCACTCGTTAGTATTTTGGCCTTAACTTTCAGCTCGAGTGTCCGTTTGGCGCGCAGGACCCCAATTCGGAAAGCTCGTTCCGACGCCGACAAAGTGATGAATGGCCGAGGGCCGTTCAACACCGTTTTCGAGGTCAAAATCCATTGTTTTCCCTTCCATTTTGGGCTCAGAAGTTTTCAACACGTTTTTCTCCCTTTTATCGGTTTCTTGTTTTCTGTTTTAAATTTTTCGTAGGTAGATTTCTGTCTCAGTTTCTTTATTTCTTTCAATAAAGGTAGCGTTAAATAAATTGAGAGTTTTTTTTTATTTTGCCGTGTTTCGATAACCATTGGGTTAAGAATGTGCAAAACCTTTTTTTTACTCAATTTATGAAACGTGAATTTAGGTTTCATAGTTTTGTTTTCGTTTTTAATAAACACTAGGGTTTCTGTTTTAATGATATGGTATTAGGTTATGATTTTAGGGTTGCTGCTGTTTTCTGGTATCAATCGAGTCTGCTGTGCTTTTCTGCTGAGTCAGACGGGCGTCCATAGTAAGTGAATGCCCGTCCGTCCAACTTGCACCAACTCTGTTATGTCTTAAGAGAACCAAACGAGCGTTTGTCCTTTCCAAACGCCCGTCCAGTTCATCATTAACAGGAGGACGAGCGTCCGCTTGCCTGAACGTCCGTCCGCCCTGAATATGCTTTAAACGTCCGTCTGGATTTTCTGAACGGCCGTCCAACCACCCAGTTTTTTTAAAATGTTAAGGGTTTGTGATGAATATAGTAATAAGAATTTGCATTCTTTCACCCCTGACTTGGATGCTTTACTTTAAGCCTCTGTGGCCTTTTCCATCTATTGCGGTCCATGTTAGAGTGACTGTTTGTGGTTCGACGTTACTGTTGTGGCATGGCTTCTTTATCTTACACACCCATTTACCTCTGATTCTTGGGATGCACTTATAAGAGGGTGTCATGAAATTCATTCACACACACTTAGTTGTTTTATTAGTTAAGTGTTAGGTAAGTCGTGATTGTGAGATGCTTAGTTCAAATTTTTCATAACTTGATTTTTAATGCTTTATTTGACGTGGATACTTCCATATGAGCTTCTGTGGCTAGTTATTTTTACGTAGATGTTCTGAACTTGCATGTTTACATCTTTCCATCTACCGATCCATGTTAAATAATTGATTAATTTTTATTTACATGATTCATCTAGGCATGTTATAGTTAATGTCGGTTCTCGTATGCTATAACTGTTCTTATTGTTATTTAGTGGCTAATGTCGGTTTCCGTATGCTACATATCGTTGTGATGAATCCTGTGAGCTTTGAGACTTATGTGCTTTCTTGTTATTTTTGTAACTCATATGGGTAGCTACTGTCGGTTTTCCGTTGCTACTATCGTTGGCTTATGAGTTATATATGTTTAGTATAGCTAACTGTTGGTTCTCCATAATGCTATCACCTTTGATGAGTCTTAAGGCGCGTCTACACTGCATGTAATGCATAGTACTGTCGTTTATCGTAAACTGTCATTATTTGGTAGACGTTTATTATATACATGTCGTGTTGCAAATGAGCGGGCTAGTTTCTTTTTTCTTTTTTTTTTTCTTTTTTTTTGCATATCATGTAGATTGCATTGTAATATATTTTCATGCAGTTGCACCTAGACTAACTGTTTTGTAATGTTCCATGTATATGTTCCATCTTTATATGAGCTTAATCTGAAAAATCTTTATGACTTCTTTTCCATGTGTTTTACATGTATGATCCTTTTTCCCATTAGACTCTTTTTACATGCTTCATTAATTGACATGGAAGTTTTATTGTGAGCCTCTGTGGCCTTTGTATATGCGTAGATGTCCTGTTCTTTCACCGTTATGGTTTTTCTTTCCATCTACTACAATCCATGTTGAGTAATTCACCTAGCTAGATGTGATTCCAATTTGATTTATGCTGTTCCTTTTGTCGTCTATTTAGGGTGTTAGGGTTGTTAAAGGCACGTCTACATTTTACATGGCAAGCTTCTGTGGCTTTGCATAATCGAATTTTGTTGCGCTTCTGTGGCGTTATTTAGTAGACGTTTATATTCTTGACCGTGCTTAGATTAGGGCGACGTCTATGGAATTAGTTGGGCTAGTTTATTTTCTTTATTTTCTTTTTGCCTTTTTAGTATAGTTGCATATCATTTAGTTGCATTGTATTTTATTTTGTTTTTTTTATTATTTTCTTTTCTTTTTAGTGCACCTAGCCCTGCTACTTTGTAGTGTCCTCTATCATTATTTCTGTATGCACATGTGGTCCTTATTTGTTTTGTAAAGATTCTGTGGCTTTATATTTGACGCTTAGATGCCATGTACTTTCCCTGTGTGGTGATTTTTCCATCTGAGCAATTATAACATGTGCTTACTTCTTGTCTTTCGTTATATTTTAGCGTTATATTCCCCCGTGTTCCCCGAGATACTGCCATGTTTTTCAAGTAGTGCAGGTACATTTTTAGTTGTTTTTGTTAAGCTGGCCATGGAAGTGAATCTGGAGAGGAATACCTATGACATCTCGTGCCTCGGAAACGCGGATCGATTATCTATCCTTCTTCAGCCTATCTTCAGCTAAGTTCTTTTATCTTTTCTTTAATTCTGCACAACATGAGGACATGTTGTAATTTAAGTGTGGGGGAGGGAAATGGTTTTATGTATCTACATTCGTTTGCCATACTATTATATTTCTATGAAAAAATGAAGAATTTTAAAAAAATTTGGTTGTTTTGTCCCAAGTGAACAAAGGCATATCTTTATTTGAGTTTTTATATCATTGGTGCGTTATTTTGCATATTTAGTAAATTTAGATGTTTCACCCAACACTATTTTTCACGTGCCATAGTAAATGATGAGCTATATTTTAAAGCTATGCCTATTTGATTAGAGATTTTTGATGATTATCGCATGATTCTTTGCGTACATACGAATTTTGAAAATTTTAATAAGTTTGTGTTTCGAATTAAAGTATGACATACTGTGAATATCTGAAGGTTTGAATGTGATAGGAGGGATATAATTTAAGGTTTGAATACCACTCTAAGATGAATAATATGAATAAAATATGTGTATGTCGGAAGTAGCTGCCAATGATTTGAGTGCGGTAGGGCATTATCACGAAATGTCCTATACCACTATGAGGTTCAATAGCTCCCGGCTGCCTGATGATAGTAGTCCAGCTAGGGTGTTATCACGAAACGTCCTATTGCTGGGAATGAGGGCATATGCTATACGTGTGTAATTAAGAGAACTTTAAGAAAAATTAGCAAATAGTAACGTGAAAAGATGGGTGAGAACCTTAGTCATCTTCTAACTATCCCCAGTAGAAACTGAAAGATATGTTGTAGGGATTATCCTCTGAGTATGTCGGAAAGATCCTAAGCGCATTTTATTATCCTTTTCGGGACATGTAATGTTTTGTGAGGTGCATGTTATAATCGTTTTTATATTTCTAATTTAAATGGGTTGTTGGCTAGTTTTGCTTGAATCAATTTCAAGTGTGGATTTAGTGGAAATTTATTATGGCTATGCACACACACTTGGGTGAACCTCTGAACTATTGAATATGCTTTATGGTTGCATAAATGTTTATATGTCTCGAGTCTTGATTTTGTTTTGTCTTGCTCGGGACGAGCAAGGTTTAAGTGTGGGGGAGTTGTTAAGGGTGATTTTATACGTTTTATAAGGATATATTTTATGTAAATTTCCCCCATATCTGGATGTTTTTCATAGAAATCGAGCTTTATATTGAAGTATTGAGCAAGTGATGTTTTTAAAGGGTTAGTTGCAAAATTGTATGATTTATGTGTAAAATTGATGGTTTTATATTGATTTGGAAGATATTACATTTTGCAATGTGTTTGATGTATTGTAGATACACAATTTCGACCAAAAAGAGGATTAAAAGATGATCAAGTCGGATTTAATTGATGAGAAGAGATAAGGATGGAATTGGCTAGAAGAAAAGAGATAAAGTTGAAGATTTCGAATTTGGATCCAGCTGAACTGGCGTCCAAGTCCCGTCCAGCCTGGACTGGCGTCCAGAATAGCGGACTGGCGTCCAGGAGAAAAGGTTGATTCAGAGAGTTTGGACGCCATAGTGAACGAGCATTCAGAGGCACCAGACTGGCGTCCAGAATCCTTGGACGGGCGTCCAAAACCGACATAGAAGCAGCCGACTTACTTTTCTATAAATACCAGCGCTTTGTAAACCCTAGAGATATAATTTTATACAGCCGCATACACAGAAAACCCTAATTTTGAGATCAAGTCACCTCGGCCGGCTGAGCCTTGGTGCTTGGCCGGCCGAGGGTGTTTCTTTTCCGTTTTTATTTTTGTTTTGCTGTTTTATCTTTGGATGATTTGGAGGCTAGACGATTTGTTCAAGTTATTTAAATCCGTTTCATCAGGTTCTTTCTTTTCAATCTTGAGTTTGTTTTGTGATTTTTAATTCAAGTTGTATTTTTCCTATGCTTATGTGCTATGCAATCAATATCGAAAGGTGAATTGTTATTTGATGTTTACCGTATGACGAGAGTCGGTGTAAACCTTAGATCACCATAGGAAAGATGGGATTTTTAACCTTGACATAACGAGAGTCGATAGGTTAAATATCTAGGTTGCTAGATTGAGAGATCTTACACCTTGTTTTGATGGCGTCAATCTTATATATCGAGAGATGAGAGATTGATAGGCGAATTATCTACGAGAGTAGGAATTCATACCTTTGATAGGTGAACAACATCTTTAATTAAATCATCACAAGATAACTTTAGAGAGGAAATTAAGGGTTGCGGGATCGGTGGATAATTCCTTGTTCAATTGTTCAGTCACCATGATCATCGTTTTTATTGTTTTTTCTCGTTTATAGTTTTATTTGTTATCGCTTTTATCCTTCCTGGCTTTGGACTGACAATCCTCTGTCCAGTTTATTTTCCGTTTTAGTTTAGGTTTAGTAATAAATAGTAGTGACAATTTTAGAAGAATTAATAAGAACTAGATTAAACAACCTAGATTCCCTGTGATCGACTCCAGTATTAATCGCTATACTACGATCCCTGCACTTGGGGAATACCGGATTTATAAATATTTATTACTTGTTTGTTGTGTTAGATAAATCCGTGACACCAGACGGGCGTTTAAGTAGGTTCAGCCCGATTCAAAAGCTCATACAACACATACGCGCGTCTAGGGTTCCAGATGGGTGTCCGGGGTTCGAAAAGCCTCAAGTCAGGATTCACCAGACGGGCGTTCAGAGGAATGCGAACGCCCGTCCATTGAAGACGAAACCCTAATATCTTAATATTTTCCAGGCGGATGGGCGTCTGACATGGACCAGACGGGCGTCCGGGACCGACAGCATCAGATTTTCGACCTACTCTATAAATACGCAGCTCATTCAGCCCCAAATCATGTTTTGCCGACTTTAGACTTTTCTTAGGCGATTTAGGGGCGATTTTAGCATAGATTAAACACCCTTTGATCCCTTTATTCCCTAGATAACTTCCTTTGATTCTACACATCTTTTATAGTTTAGTTTTGCATTACAAGATCAAAGATTCAACTTTTTGGGTGCAACTATTTCTTCATATTTTCTGGATCAGATTTTCAGCAGTTAGGTAATGATGTTTCTTTTATTTATTGTCTTTAGTTCAATTTCCATTATTTATTCCGTGATTAGCATAATTATGAGTAGCTAAATTCATGTGTAGTCGAATTATGTGAAAGCGAGCGAAAACCCTAAGGGGGATGAGATAGGGAGTTGTGTAGTGCGTAAATTATTGTTTAAATGATTAATCCACGTCCTAAAACTTATTTTAACATCTTTGAATTAGATTGATCACCTAGTTCACTATCACACACATCGAACTTATAAATGCATTTTGAGGTAAGATGTGGGATAAGGGGTTTTGAGATCGTTGCGTAGATTCGGCCTAGTTGTTAGGTCCGAACCCAATACAGAGGTTTGTCATCTTTGTTTGAGCGACTCTAGAGCTTAATCATGTTAGGTTAATCGGTTTTCTAAAGGGAGAATTAATTAACTTCACATAGGGTGGTTAGATCTAGTTGTTTAGTCTAATCGCTAGAATTAGGAGTTGGCACCCGTGGATATCGTTAAACTACCTTGGATAGGTAGGTCGGTTAAGACACTCTCCCTGTTAAGTCCTTCCTTAGGGTAAAAGTAGCTCGTAGGATCATAGTTCGACTATACCCTTTAATACTTAGAAGTAAACTCATTAGTATAATCTTTACTTTTGCATTTGTATAATATCTCTCCACCACTATTTTGACCTGAACTAAGTTCTAAGTCGACTTTGGTACTTAGACACTACTCCCTGTGGATTCGACCTTGAGACCACTATACTACCGTTGACCCGATACTCTGTCGGTTAAAGTTAGCGGTTAGTTATTTTGCTATCAACTTGAAGAGAGTTGCAAGGGAAAAGCCTACAGTGGGATATGTGTTAGATAAGAATGGGAACCTTTGGTACCAGGATCGTTTGTGTGTGCATAATGTTGCTGATTTGAGGCAGAGAGTTATGGAAGAGGGACATAGGATTGCTTTTGCGGTTCATCCAGGAGCTACTAAAATGTACAGAGACTTGAAGGAAAAGTTTTGGTGGCCCTCGATGAAACTGGAGATAGCCAAGTTCGTTGCAGAATGTGACACTTGTCAGAAGGTGAAGGCAGAGCATAGAAGACCAGGAGGAATGCTTAAGCCATTGGATATCCCTGAATGGAAATGGGATAAGATCACGATGGATTTCATCACCGGTTTACCTAAGACAAGAGACGGTCATGATGCGATTTGGGTGATTGTGGATAAATTGACCAAATCCGCTCATTTCTTACCGTGTAAGGTTGATATGTCTTTGAAGAAGATGACGACACTATACTTGGATAATATAGTGAAGTTACATGGAGTACCTATCTCGATAGTTTCGGATTGTGATCCGAGGTTCGTCAGTCTGTTTTGGAGAAGTTTACAAGTAGCTTTTGGAACCAAGTTAGATTTGAGTACAGCCTTTCATCCTCAGACAGATGGACAATCTGAGAGAACCATCCAAACACTTGAAGACATGTTGAGAGCTTGTGTTTTAAAAGTAGGCAGATCATGGGATGATTACCTACCAGTAGCGGAGTTTGCCTACAACAACAGTTATCATGCAAGTATAGGCATGCCACCGTTTGAAGCTTTGTATGGAAGAAGATGTAGAATGCCGTTATTTTGGGATGAAGTTGGGGAAAGACAAATCACCGGGCCAGAATTGGTTAAGCAAGATAAAGAAAGAGTTCAGTTGGTTAAGAAGAATCTAAAGTCAGCTCAAGATAGGCACCCCTTTTAATTATTTGGATATTTATGTATATAATTTTGAAAATTATATGTATATATTTAAGGAAATCTGATTTTAGTAAAAAGGGGTGATTAAGGAAAATCAGTGATTAGGTAATTTTCTAGATTTTTCCTATTTAAGGAAAAATAAACCTAATCACTCCCTCAAGCTTTTAATCAGATTTTTCTTCCCCAAATTCGAGTTTGCTGTGTGTAAGAGCAATAGGAAGAGGCTGAGAATTTTTCATCGATATCTGTGTCGATTCTTGATCGTTTTCAGTTTCGAGAGAAGCACCGGAATCATCGTAAGGAGAGCGTCGTTTCGGTATCAGAAAGTTGGAGCTTTTCTCAAGGTATGAAATTCAAATTACTTGCTGTTTTTGGTGAGTTTGATGGAACAAAACTCATATCTTTCGTAGATTATTTGTTTGGAATCATGTGATCGATGTTAATGCAAATTCGGATTGATCATATAGGTTTGTTGTAGAAAAGAGATTGTTTTGCTGTTGTCTTTCCTGAGTTTTGGAGTTTGAACAGCTTGCTTAAGGTAAGAGGATCTTCCTACAAGTTAATTTATGGTTTATTAGGTTTTATGTTGAGGTTTGATATGATTTTATGTTAGAAATCATACCTTCGTGTTGCCTAAGGATTTGGAGTTGTTAAGGTAGATAAAAGTCATGTTTTTCTGCTATATTTCTGAGTATTTTGATGTTGAACATGTTTGGATTTGAGTAGAGATTGAAAAAGTGCATAAAAACGTGTTTAGAGAGTTTTGTGTGCTTAGTGTGCGCACACTGACTAGCTGTGTGCGCACATTTTTAAGGCTGAATGTGGACAGCTTATGGGGTGTGTGCACACACTGGCCGGGCTGAATGAAATTTTGCCCAATGTGCACACATTCCCCTGGAACACACATTGCCCCTGTTTTGATAAATAAGCTATGTTTGTGATTTTAAACGTTGTTTCATGATATAATAACATTAATTAACCATAAACAAGCTTCGATTGAACTTCTTATTCATTCAGTTAAAACACCGAATGTACTCTAAAAGGGAGTTGAAGTTCGGATCCGTCGGAAGGACATTAAAGGGCTTGTGCTTTGATGAACTAGAGTTCATCAATGTCTGTGTAATTGATAGGATGTGATGTCTAGTTGTCTAAGTGAGGGAGCAGAGCTGATAAGGTGAGTAATATTCTTAAAACATTTAGGTGGCTAGTTAATTCACAACAATAATTACATATGTGTAGATAAAGGCTAAAACGTCATTTATTCTCGGTTAGGCACTCTTTCATATCGGCGATGTGATACGTTCATAAAAGGTGAACAACGCTACTGGCCTTAAACGGCTGAAGGGTAGTGGAGGAAATTCATCGGACATATATGCATACCGCGGAGACCCCGGAGCTAATCGGTGCTAATCACCGTTAGTTAGCAAGTATATCTTCAGGCTGATGAACGCCATGCACAGTGTCCTTGATTAATGATGTAACAAAGATAAGCTAAGTTAGAAACGTATTGTTATGACGTGTTGATGGACATGGAAAGAACCTTAAATTGAGTCTGTCTCATAAAGATAATTACTTAAATAAAAACTGTTAAGGAACCTAATTAAATTGTAGCTTCTACTTCTTGCTATGTACAATGTACTTACCTCAAATGCATGTTTATTTATGTCTTTGCGGGAGAGAAGACGAACAGGTTAGTGAAGATTTCGTGGAGGACTTTGATGACGACGTTTGAGGACGCCGGAGTTTAAGGCCTTGATTATTTTCTGTTTTTAATTTTTTCATAAACTTGGATTAGTGTTGGAACTTGTAGTTTACTTTCAGTATTTCTTTTGATTTCGTTGGTTTCATTGTGGATGTAATAAGTATTACATTTTCTATCTTTACTTATTTCTATTCTTGGATATTTGGAAAATTTTTATTACCCGAGTCTTTTTGCTTCCGTTTTGCTAAACTCGATACGACGTAGTAGAGGCTTACTGACGATGACTGATTATGTCACCTAGATTATCCGGGTCCTAATTGAATCTAGTGATGAACACACACAAAAAAACCTAATGCCAAACGTGTGGGATGGTGTCGTTTTAATGTTTGCGGCTGAGTCTAAGAATGTATCTTAGATTGCCTACGTATCCTGTTAGGTTCCAAGAATCAAGCGTTACGTAGTTCCTGGAATGGGGTATTTATAATGACAACACACGCCCTAACCTTAATATGAAGTCGGCTTATGTTATTGTCATATTTACCCATTATGGACCTTAACCCTCGCCCAAGTTATCGCTGTTAATGGGCCTGGTCAGCTGGTGCGGACTCTCTCCTCCATGTCGATATTGCCGACCTGCGGTATTCGACACTGGACTCATTGTCCTACACTGCTTTGTCGATCATCGTAGCCTCGAGTCTGGGCATCGACATAAGTAACTTGGCATTAATTCATGATGTGATGACCAATCGATAGACGACACGTGGAGGGGTGAAACCCTGTATCGTCATAAGCCCCCCAGACTTGAGAGAGCGACTCCCGTTGTCCGAGGTCGAGTCTGTCACATGAATTGTCTTCGAGTTGGGTCATCCCTTGGGCGGGAAAAAGCCCGCCATTTGCAACCCTAACCGCTCGTAGCCACGTGGCATGACGTCATGGTACACAGACGCTTCGTATCCTGCAAAACGCGTCACTGCCTTGATTCTCGCGATACCCAGGGGTTATAACCCCCCACTACCACGTCTTTTCAAATCATTTGTAATCTTTGCTAGCATAAAAGGAGAGAGACAGAAGTTGAAGTAGAGCTAATTCGCCATTTTCTTGCCACAAACTCCAAACATCAAGTAAGCAATTTGCCAATTTCATTAGTGTTCTTCATCTTTTTCTTTGAATTTATCCATGTCCAGTAGCAGTGCCACTGAATCGGATAGGGGTAGTGAAACGCCAGTTCATGGCCAAACTCTGGTACCTGATTCTTTTGATCATCTTCTCCGGCAAGATTCCGGCGAGCCCACAGCCTCCTCCCCTCCTGTCCCTAACCAACCTAAAAAGCTAGTCACCAGGATGGATGGGAAAGGTGCTAATGGGTGTCTCAGTGCTCTTTCCCTTGAAGATGTTACCAGACTCTGCCGGAAATGCAATATCACCAATCCTCCGTTTGAAGCTCGACTCCCCTCTGGCCTTCATAAATTTGCCGATGAGCACCCAGAAGGCTTCTGCACCGTGTACGAGGGGCAACTCTTGAGTGGATTAAGATTTCCACTCTGTCCGGCCGTCCTGGCGGCTCTTGACCATTATGAGATAAGTGTTTCCCAATTGGCCCCAGATGCTGTTAGGACTCTGATGGGGTTTGTCATAGCATGTCGAGTCATGGGAGTGTGCTTCTCGATACCCCTCTTTCGGTATTATTATCAGATTGCTGCTACTCCCGACAAGCTGTGGTATACTTTCCAGAGAAGGCCGAATCGGCATGAATTCGTAAGCAGGGGGCCTTCTTCTCACGGGGAGTGGAAGCCTTGTTTCTTCTTTCTTCGACATGGCCTGGAGAACCCCTACATAGGACAATGAAGGTCGAGGGGCGTGAAGAAAGACAAACTTGGGAATGCTCCTGTTCCTAACAAGGCCCGACTACTTGGGGATTTCAGCTTCGAGGTGTGCACTCAAGACTTGAGTCTTCTTTACCATCTAGCCCATCTGGAAGAGGCTGGACCGATCCCATACGCAAACCTCCACGCCCAAGACCAAGAGAACCGTAGGATGTTCCTTATTTGTTGTCGCATTTATTATATTTTGTCGAGTCTGATAACTTCATTTGTTGATCAAGGCTAACCTGTTCTTTTTGTCTTGCAGTGGGAAGATTTTCCAAAGTCAACGATCCTACACGCCTCTCTCCGTCGGTGGTCGTGGCTGCCCCACCTCTCGGGGGTCGGGCTGCTCCTGAATTGCCTGTGGCTGTAACCGGGGTGCCTTCTTCTTCCAGAGAGGCGGATGCTTCTCAATCTGAGCCTACCCATGCTGCGTCGAGTCGACGGTCCCGGCTTGATCATCCAAGCAACCTCTGACTTCTAGCGGATTGTTGGTCCGTTATGGCTCGCTTCGAGACGGGGATGAGGAGGTGCAAGTCGATTTGACTCCCGCTGCTGAAATAAACGTCGAGGAACAAGTGCCCCCGACCAAGAAGAGGCCTTCCGCTGCCGAGCTGGTGAGGGAGCAACAGAGGCAAGCCAAAAGAACTAAAATTGTTGAGGCTTCTCCCGAACCAGAAGTCGATGTGAACTGGGTCGCAGATGATTGTGCGGCACTCGAGGACAAGGCTCTTTCTCACGCTCTTCGGAGGTCGGCCCACCTTGTAAGTCGATTATCTTTCTTAAATGTTGATTTCTTCCCGAGACCTGTGCCTTGTTCGTTATTTGAGATTTCATTCTCTTTTTTTATAGAATAACCTTCTTACCCGAGAGGCTGCCCGACGGCTGGCCAAAATGGGAGAGTTAGAAGATGACATACGGAAGGAAAACGGCAGACTGCTGCAAGAAAACATTGCAAAGGGTGCCGTCATCGCTGGTATCGAGTCTTAGTTCGAGGACTTGAAGCACGAGGCGGAGGCAGAGGTCGCGAAATTGCAGACTGCCCTAACTGCTACCGCTGACGACCTGGATCGAACCCAGAGAGAACGGCATGATCAGGGTAAGGAGTTACTTAAGCTGGCCGAGGACTTCGAGAAGGAGCAACAGTCGCACAAGGCTTCGCTGGAGGATGTGGCGAAGGCTCGACATGAGAGGGATACCCTGGCGGCCGAGCTGAGAGTCGAGCGGGAACAGCTCCCTGCAAATATCGAGGAGGCCAAGGCGGAAGAGATCCTTGAGTATTGAAAGTCGCAAAACCTTGACGCTGACCTGGAAGTGCTCATGCGCGCAGCGATGATGGGTGGCTTCACTTTGGCAGTTACTCAGGTGAAAGTTGTCAACTCGGGATTTGACGTGTCGACGCTCGAGATGCCGATGTTTTACAATCCCGAGGCGGAGTCGTTATACGACCAGTATAGCGAAGAATTGCAACAGGGAGAGTCTTTGGCTATCAAGTATGGTCCTTCCACTTCTACTCCTGCTGCTGATCCAACTTCTGCCATCCCTGAGCCGACCCCTGAAGCCGACCCTTGACTCTTGTCTGATGTTGCATTTTCCATTTGAACTCGAAATTTGATGTGTAATAATATTCATTTCTTTGAATCAACTTTGGCTGGTCTTATCGACCTGGCTTTGTTTTGCTTTGAATTTGATTTGATTTTGCAATGTTTTTATCGTCTATCTTTTTTGTCTTGGTGGTTTTATTTAGCTTTTCGCTTGTCGAGAGCCTTTGACTCTGTTTGCTTTATCGATGTCGTGTTGCCCCCCCAAGTGTATTATGAACCTGTGGTTCTTATTGCACGTATGAGTTTAGTTGAAATCGACTTGTTTGCCTTGGCCCTTTTGCCTAGTAGGTTTATTTGGCCTTAGGTTGAGTGTTTTAGTCCGACTTTGCGAACTGTCCTTTGTCTTCGGCCTTTTTTGCCCCTTGGGCTTGTTTGGCTCTGGACCGGAACGTTTGGCCCGACTATGCGAACCGTCCTTTGTCTCAAGCCTTTTTCGCCTCTTAGGCTTATTCGGCTTTCGACTGGGACATTTGGCCCGACTATGCGAACCGTCCTTTGTCTCGATCCTTTTTCGCCTCTTAGGCTCATTCGGCTTTCGACTGGGACATTTGGCCCGACTATGCGAACCGTCCTTTGCTTTGGCCTCGTTCGCCTCTTGGGCTCATTTGGCTCTTAGCTGGGACAGGTGGCCTGACCATGCGAACCGTCTTTCTGCCTTAGCATTTGTTTCCCATTAGGATAACTTTGCTTTTGGCCTTACTGGGGGGTCCGACATGCGGATTTCCCCATTCATTGTCGACAGTTTTGCCTTTGACATTTTGTATCACCTTGGACTTGCAATGTTATGGCTATAAATCCTAACAAACATAAAAGTATCTTGAGAAAAGACATGTTTATTAGAATACTTAGGAAATTTTCACATGGACTTATTACAAGATTTAAAAATGAAGACCGAACAGAAATCGATATAAATAGAGCTTAACTTAAACATAGTATTTCTTCAGGTTGTTTGCGTGCCATTGTCGAGGAACTGTGGTTCCGTCTGCCCGTCCAAGTTGATAAGACCCTTTGGGGTGAGCCTTCAGAATCTGATACGGGCCTTCCCAATTCGGGGTCAACTTTCCAATCACCTTTTGGCGACTTGCTTCGTTCTTTCTAAGAACCAGATCTCCGACTTTGAAGTATCTGTGTTTGACCCTCGAGTTGTAATACTGAGAGAACTTCTGCTTATACCTTGCCATTCTGGCTGAGGCTATCTCTCTTCGCTCCTCAACATCATCTTTTTCATGTCGAAGGTCGGGTGGATTTGTTTCAACATTATAAGCCAGTACTCGAGGAGAGGGAACGCCAATCTCGGCGGGTATCACCGCTTCGCATCCATATACTAGAGAGAAAGGGGTTTCTCCTGTCGAGGAATTAGGAGCTGTCCTATATGACCATAGGATGCTCGGAAGTTGTATTGCCCAATCTCGACCTTCTACCTCTAGCCTTTTCTTCAATCCCAGCTTGATCTGTCGATTAGTTTGCTCGACCTGACCGTTTTCCTGTGGATGGGCCACCGAGGTGAAGTGCAGATTGATATGGTATTCACTGCACCATTCTCTTACTTTTCGATCCTCGAATTGGGTACCATTATCTGAGATCAATGCCTTTGGAATTCCGTACCTGCATAAAATGTCGACCCATAAGAATTTCTTGATGGTTGCAGCTCGGATGTCAGGCAAAGCCTTGGCTTCTACCCATTTGGTGAAGTAATCCACCGCAACGATCACATATTTGAGATTTCCTGGGGCTCGGGGTAGAGGTCCAACTATATTGACTCCCCACAGATCGAAAGGCCAGGCTGACGAGATGACATTCATTTCTTGGGCTTGTAGATGAGAGATGTTGTCATGGATCTGACAAAGTTTGCACCTCTGAACAAGGCTATTCGCATCTCATTGCATCGACGGCCAGAAGTAACCAGCCAACTTGCACTTTCGAGCCAACATCCTGGCCCCACAATGATTCCCACTGGCTCCTCTGTGGATTTCCTCTAGTAGATATTCACCTTCAGCTTCGGAAACGCACCTCAACCACGGGCTCACAAAAGACTTACGATATAGGACATCGTCAAAAAATGCGTAACGTGCTGATTGAAGTCGAACCTTCCTTGATTGTATTCTATCGGACGGGAGAATTCCATCCTTGAGGTATAGGGCAATCGAGTCCATCCATGTGGCCTGCTGAGTGATCGGCTGGGCCTCGAACTCTTTGTAGCTTCTGTCTGTCAATAACTTGACCAGAACCTTATTGCTCGATACGAAACTCGATGCGAGTTTTGACAGTGCATCGGCCCTCTTATTCTGACTTTGGGGAATATGCTTGAACTGAACTTTCTTGAATTTAGGTATAAGGCCTTGCACTACTGCTAGATAGTTCCTCATGGTTTCTTCTTTAGCTTCATACTCCCCTTTAACATGATTTACTACCAACTGTGACTCACAGTAAACTAATACATCCTCGACACCGAGCTTGAGCAAATTTAAGACCAGTGATCATAGCCTCGTACTCAACCTCATTGTTTGTTGCTTTAAAGTCGAATCGAAGGGTGTACGGGAACTCTTCGCCTTTTGGGCTGACTAGAAGGAGACCTGCTCCTGCCCCCTCCTTACTCGATGCTCCATCGACCTGGAGGGTCCATTTCTCCTCTGGACTTTTCTTCTCATGGTCGAGTTGGATGGAAATCCCTTCGGCCAAGAAATCCGCTAAGGCCTGGGCTTTTATCGCTGTTCGAGGGACAAACTCGATGTCGTACTGTGCCATTTCTACTACCCATTTCACCATTCGACCTGAGGTGTCTGGCTTTGCTAAAATTTTCTTCAGTGGTTGGTCCGTGACTACCACAATATGATGGGATTGGAAGTAGGGCCTCAGCTTTTTCGAGGCGTGGACAAGACATAACACTAGCTTCTCTGCTGGTGAGTACCGGATCTCAAGGCCATGTAGTGCTTTACTAACAAAGTAGATAGGCACCTGGCCATGTACCCCTTCTCGGACTAAGACCGCACTCACTGCTTCCTCGCATAATGCCAAATAAACTAATAACCTCTCCCCTTCTCGAGGTGAAGTGAGGGTAGGTAACTCTGATAAATATGCTTTCAACTCCTCGAAGGTTGCATGACATTCATTGTCCCAATGAAAAGGACTGACCTTGCGGAGAATCTTGAAAAATGGTAGTGCACGTTGTGCGGATCTCGATAAGAACCTGTTGAGAACGGCCATTCGACCCGTAAGTCTTTGCACTTCCTTTGTGTTTCGAGGGGCAGGCATATTCTTCAACATGTCGATTTTATCCGGGTTTGCCCGAATCTCGTCCTTCGAAATCATATACCCCAAGAACTTACCTGACCTGACCCAAAGGTGCACTACTTTGGGTTCAACCTCATCTGCGTATCCCTCAACACTTCAAGTACCTCTCGAGCGTCAACCAAATATTGCTTGATAGATCGACTCTTGATCAGCAAGTCGTCTACGTAAACCTCCATACATCTACCAATTTGCTTGGCGAAGATCTTGTTGACTGCTCTCTGATACGTAGCCCCAGCATTTTTCAATACGAATGACATGCTTACGTAACAGAAAGTGCCGAATTCCGTGATAAAGGCCGTTTTTTCAGCGTCTCGAGGATCCATTAGAATCTGGTGGTATCCCTTATACGCGTCTAAAAAATCAAACACTTCAAAATCGATGGTCGAATCCACTAACCTGTCGATTTTTGGCAAAGGGTATGAGTCTTTCGGGCATTCTTTTTCAAGTCGGTGAAGTCCACGCACATACGCCAACTGCCATCGGGTTTCTTGACCAATACCGGGTTGGCTAGCCATTCTGGATAGAACACTTCTCTCACTATCTGAGCCGACAATAGCTTACCGACTTCAAATTCTATTGCCTCAAGTCGACCGGACGCAAAGTTTCTTTTCTTCTGCTTGACTGGCTTCTTAGCCTGGTCAATTTCGAGCTTATAGACCGCGATGTCTGTGGATAACCCTGGCATGTCGGTGGCCTTCCAGGCAAAGACATCTCGGAACTCGGTCAGCAATTCAATCAGCGACTGTTTCTCTTTAGCTGGGATCCAAATCCCGATTTTCACACACTGGTCGTCTTCTCCTTCCCATGGTCAGACATTTTTGACTGCATCACAAGAGACCTAACTTTTCTCTTCTTCTTCCTCTGGAATCAGTTCCTCAAATAAAATTTGTTGTACTTCCATCTTCCCATTCATGACAACGGAGTTACAACTCCGTGCGGCTTAAACATCTCCCTTTACCTCGTGAGAACCGTTCCTGGTTGGAAATTTCATGCTGTTATGGAACGTTGAAATGATAGCACGCAGATCGAAGAGCGTGGGTCGCCCCAAGATAACATTATAAGCAGAGGGAGCTTTGACCACTACATAGCTCAGTTCAAGTGTACTTCCCTTCTCTCCGTCCCCAACTGTTGTGAGTAACTTTATCGAGCCCATAGGATGAACTTCTTGCCCTGTGAATCCAAACAGAGGAGATGCTATCGGAGCTAGATCTTTCTCGTTCAACTTCATCGCCTGAAAAGACGAGTAATACAAAATGTTTACTGCGCTGCCGTTATCGATGCAGACTCTCGATACATAGGCTCGACTAATCACGGCCTTGATAACCAACCCTTCACCGTGACTCCTGGACTTGGGGATATCATCCTGGGGTCCGTACCTGACTTCCGTCGTGAATATGAGCTGCTTACGCTCTCTCAAGCTATCAGCTGGCTCTCGATTACCTTGGTCTTTGTCGTTCTCCCCTAGTCCAAAGATCATGTTAACATAACTGTTCGGCCGGTTATCGTCATATCTATCCCGACCGTAGTTATCTCTGTTATTTCCACCGTGACCTAGAGATCGATTCCACTGAGGTGATCGATCTCTCCGTTTCTGATTATCTCGTCCTCGGCCCCTATCTTGATCAGATTTCTTTCTTTTATACTCTTCATGCCCCCTAGGCACATCACATCGAGATCTATCGACCAGTTCATTTAGCTTCCCTTCCTGAATGCAGATGTCAATGTCTTTCTTTAGGTCGTGACAATCCTCTGTCGTGTGACCTATGTCTTCATGAAACTCGCAATACTTGCTTGAATTCCTCTTTTCTCGAGGTTTCTTCAGTGGTGGCGGTCTCCTTGCAATATTCTTCTAGAGCATGATCGATAACACCTCGGCTCGAGGCCGATTAAGCGGAATGAAATCCTTATCACGCGTGGGTCCCTTCTTTCCCCCGCTGTCGGAGGCGGGTGTCTCTATATGATCCCAAACTGAAGGTTTACTCTCGACGTCCTGTCTCTTGGATTGATTCTTGTTCGGACCTCGATTGTCCTTTTTCAAATCCATCCAGTCGGATTGGGTGTGCCTGCGCACTGCCTCTTCCCCTTGACAGAATCTATGCACCACATTAACACACTCGCCCATGGTGTGGGGGACATCTCTGCTCAACTTCATATATAACTTCGTATTACGCTGCCCCCCCACGAATGATGTGATCAGAAGTCGATCATCTGCATCCTCGACCTGCATGGCCTCGAGATTAAATCTCTTCAAATAATCTAACACTGCTTTATCCCTTTGCTGCCTCATATTCATGAGGTGCGTGGCGCTTAAGTGAAACTTCTTGTTGATGATGAACGCATCTCGAATCTTGCGGGCTAGCATTGCGAAACTGGAGATCGACCCGGGTCGTAGCTTAGTAAACCATTCTCTGGCCCGACCTACGAGAAGCGTTTGAACGGCCGACATCTCATTGCTTTGGGTGCGCCATCCAACCTCATCTGGGACAGATACCTATGTAGATGGTTGTTGGGGAGATTTTGCATCATTAAAACAAAAGAAAATTTATAAAACCTATACTACCATGCAAAACTACCTCCTAACCGGCCGAATACCGGGTAGTTGCTAGTAAAGTTGGATAAGTACGGGTATCGATCCTCAGGGAATTGGGCTGTCGAATCTAACTTATTAATTCTTCTTTATTAACCTAAACCTAAACTAAAACGGAAAAGTGAACTGGACAGAGGATTGTTAATCCAAAGCCAGGAAGGATAATTGCGAACCAAAATAAATAAAACTATAACTACGAAAAACAGTAAACTAACTAACGAACATGATAATGATTGAAGTAAATCAACATGAAACAAATCATGATCCACCATCCCGCAACCCTTAATTTTCTCCCTAGATTATCTTATAATGATTTAATTCAAGTTGTGGTTTCACCTATCAAACGTATGAATTCCTACTTTCGTAGATGAATTCGCCTATCAATCTCTATCTTTCGATTTACGGAGATTAACGCATCATAAAATAAACCAAGGTGCAAGATTTACTAGATCTAACAACCTAGACATTCAACCTATCAACTTTCGTTTGATATAGATCAAAACGTCTATTCTTTCCTATGGTGATCTAAGGTTTACACCGAATCTCGTCCTATGGTAAACATCAATCGCAAACATCTTTCGATATAAATTTGCAATAACAAATAATCATAGAAAAGATACGAACTTGGAATTTAAACTTACAAGATATCCAGAAAAAGAAAGTAAAAACGCTGCAGAAAGATATCCATGGCTGCTCCATGTTTATTCAACCTCAAAACATCATCATGGTTCAAGAAACGAAGGAAAAACAAACAAAATAAAAGACCTAATCTAACCCCGATCACCCGAGCACAAGGCTCGGGTGATCGGCCTTGAAAGCTCCCAGAAAGCGGCTGCTGTCTGTGTAATTTTCGTATGAAAAATCTGATGTCATTAGGGTTGGAATCGCAGCTGCTTTTATAGACTTTTAAGTCGGCTGCTACAGTAACCGTGGCCGGACGCCCGTTTGAAGATTCCGGACGCTCGTCCTGTATTTTCAGCAACAGCATCTAAACTTGTAACGCTCATATCTCGGGCCTCGTAAGTCGGAATGGAGTGATTCAAAATCCTGTAGAATCCTCTCTTCAAGCCCTACAAATCTTCTCTTGAGGTCGAGAGTCAAATCAGTGTATATCATATCCAGAACTGCGTTGCAAGGTCGTCACTACCCGGAATCCTGATTTTCCGACATTTATCTTGATTGATTTCTTTCCTTATATCTTTCAATCTTCCATAACTTTGATTGATCCTTTCCAAGCACGAATTTGGCTCTCTAAAATCCTCTCTTCCATCATCAATGAGTATCTACAACAATAGGAAAACATACCAAAGCGTAACGTATTTCCAAAATAACATAAAATCATCATTTAAGCACATAATTCGTTACATTTTGCAATTAACCTATTAAAAACACCATTTGCTAAATATTTCGATTATAAGCTCGAATTCTACGAAAAACATCCATATATGGGGAATATTGATATAAAATATATCCTTATAAAACGTATAAAATCACCCTTAACAATGGTCTTCCGGGTCGGTAATGCCATCGTAAGGTTCTATCTTTGGAATCTTAAACCCCATGGGTTTAGGGAAACTCTCGATCTCCTTTGTGAAAGGAGACTCTAACCATTGTGAAACCTAATTCTTTCCCAGAATAACATCCAGTTCCTCCCTGACACTGTCTTCATCCATTTTCTGATGCTTCTGTTGGATCTCATGCCTCTTTCTCTCCATAGAACTGGAGGACGCACTGACTTCATCCCTGGGAGTTTGCTTGGGCTTATCTACAGCGTCTTTCAGACCTCCTTCTGCCACAGCGTCTTTCTGGCCGCCGGCTGCTTGTCTTTGCACCGTAACTGCCTCTGCTATTGTTGGTCCCTTGAAAAGGCTTTGGTTAAGTTTGGAGGGGGAGTGAATAAACTTAACACTTAAAACTTTTGGAGTTGACAAAATCAGTAACTTCAGAAAGCCTGCTGATACCTCAGCAGTCTGCTGACACCTCAGTAGCCTGCTGATACACAGTAGTCTACTGACAGTTGAGACTACTAAATTTTGTGCAGCGGAATTATATCAAAAATTAAGCCTTATTACTTGTTGTTAAATATGATACTAAGTATTAGATACTCAGTAGTGTATGTGTGTGAGTTCAATTGCTAGATTCAGTAGGTTGATGTGTATAATATGCTAAATGCAGAATGTAAGTGCAGAAAGTAAGTAGGCAGATTTTATAGTGGTTCCAGGTGGTGTAATCCTGTCAGTCCACTCTTCTCCTGTGATGTTGG
Source organism: Gentiana dahurica var. dahurica (assembly GCA_024500145.1). Classification (NCBI taxonomy): domain Eukaryota; kingdom Viridiplantae; phylum Streptophyta; class Magnoliopsida; order Gentianales; family Gentianaceae; genus Gentiana; species Gentiana dahurica. The sequence continues at coordinate 54,124,033 of CM044907.1, read as the reverse complement.
AGGTAATTCACTAGAGATCTTTGATGTAGTTGTTACAAAGATTCCTAAGGTTGCTTGTCCTTCACCAATAACTATGGCTTCACAAACTGAAAACTAGGAACAGGTAGGATTGCTGCTCCAAAGTCTTCCACTGGTCCTTGAAGGGTAGGATTGCCTCTTCACCAGCTCCACCACAAACAATAGTATTTCACAAAAAAGTGCTTCACTGTCTTCAGCAGGTTCTTTGCAAAATAATGAATGAATCAAGTAAATGATTCAGTTGCAACAGCTTGATTAGGATGATATAATCAGCAGCTTGCAGCCTTCAAGTGTGTAAACTTGATGTAGCTTGAATACAGAATACACTTGAAGATTTTCTCTGGATCAGTAGCCTTAAGCTCAGTAAGTTCAGCAGGGTGCTTTTCTGAATAAAAATGCAGCTCAGGATTATCTGTATTTTTCTCTTGTAAATCATCATCTTTTTCTGAGTTAGAAGTCCTCTATTTATAGGTAGGAGTCCTTGTGACTTGTATTTGAAATTCAAATATAGCCGTTCCATGTTTTGTCCTATTTGACTTGCTTTCTGTCACTATTTATAGGACTGACAGTGTCAGAATCCTTTTTGGCAGTGTACAGTCTGTCCATCTTTGACTTGTATCCATTGGATATAATCTTGAATCATCCCAACGTCCTTTTAATCTCTACCATTGATTTGTTTGATAAATCAGAGGCAGTTAGTTGTCCTTATCCTTGTTTTCTTCCAATTTAATCTTGAATAGACCGAGGTATATATATCAGCAGGTTCATTAGTCTGCTGAACTATAAGTTGCTGTGTTTAAAACACAATGCAGCTGACTTCTTTTATCTAACTTTTACTTGTGAAGTTAGATTACACCTTTTTGCAAATAATTAGTTCCAATCACCATCCAACTTAAGGAACTTAGACCTTGTACACAAGGCATATGTAATCAGTTTAGGTCATCACAGACATCCCCAAATTCTGATTCCATATCCTTGACTTTAATTACTAAGTTTGATCCCTTAGCCTTCATTAACTGAGTTTGAGCCCTCAACCTTCAGTCTTCAGCAGGTTCCAGACTAGTCTACTAACCTACCTACCCTACTGATATAGACCAGTCTGCTGATATAAATCAGATGACCATTACAGTTCTTGTTTGATCAAACCTATACAAAGATCAAAATCTAATAAACCTATACATTTGATCTAGACATATTTTTGCCTTTGCACTATAACAGCTAGTCTGGCACTCATCACTAAAACTCATAAATAAGTCCAACAATTTCCCCCTTTTTGGTGATGATGCCAATACCCTCTCATAACAAAAAAGAAAAAAGATTGAAAACAGAAACAGAACAAATTTAGTCATCTTTCATTATAATCATTTGTTCAAATTATTACAGTCTAGAATCAGCAAAGATAAAATAGATAAGTATGCTGATCTACTGTCTTCTTTCCCTTTCTTCTCTTGCTTTTACTGCTTGTTCTTGATATATTCTGATTTCTTTGATCATCTCTCTCATCCAGTCATTTTCAATCAGAGTGAAATCAATATGAGGATTTACTTGTTTCCACCAATACCATGCTTCAGGTAGAGTTAGATTTATCTGATGTACCCTGAAGCCTAACCTCATGTAAACGTCCTTGAATTCATTCAATGATTCCTTTGCATTTGAGTTAGGTAAACTCCTTTCACCTCTACCACTTCTTCCACCTTTTCTTGTGGCTCTCATTGATTTAACTCTGGCCTCCCAGAATTTAAAGCCCAAAAATGAGTTAAGACCTTCATGAAATCCCTTGTCATGATAGGGTCTCCTTTTGTTGTAGTAGACTTTCTTGTACTGTTTGAGAAGATCATCTGTGAGTGGAAGTCTGCCAGGAGCAGGTTCTCTATATGCATTTGTATCAGCTTCCCATCTATTCTTTGCAAAAATCCTTGCAGCTTCTTTTGCTTCTGTTGTTTGCTCTTCCCCCTTATTGACATCATCAACAAAACGGGTCAGCAGGCCATGTACAGTCTCCTGTGTGATCACTAGGTTGTTCATTTGACCTTCAATAATTTCAGTCCTAATGTCAATAGCTGTGATCCTTTCTTGCATTGTTTGCTCCAGCAAGGTTATCCTTTCAGTGATTTTAGGATCTGATACAGCTAGGTGAGATATAACAGCAGCCTCAGCAGGCTTAGGTGATTCAGCAAGTTTGTCAAGTTTCTTATGAATGGATTCAAATTGGTCTTTCAGAAACTTGTCCTTCAGTGTATTTCCTTGCTTAATCCCCTTAACATCCATAGCAAGATCAGCTAGAGCATATTGTGTGGAAGTAATATTGGAGGCAACAGTTTCAGTGGTCCTCCCTCTATTCTCCACCAAATTCATTAAGTCTTCAAATCTCTGCTCTTGCCTGTCAAGTTGAGTTCTTAAGTTTGCAATATCATTTCTAACTGTCCTCAACTCTTCCATGACATGTGCTGGTACCCCACCAGCCATTCCTCTATCAGCTCCATCAGTAGGCTCTTCTACATTGTATTGTGGCCTATGTCTGCTGACAACCACTGCAAAACTCATATCCAGTCCAGCAGAGTTAGGTCCTTGATATTCCTCCAGAATAGGATCAAGAGTTGGTTCTTCAAAAATAGGTACAAATGCCTGTTGAGGTTCATCATCAACATTTTCTTCTTCAGGCATTTGAAATTCCTCATCACTATAGTCATAGTCCAGCAGCTGCTCATTCTCATCAATAACAGCAGCCTACTGACTATCTTTTCCTATAGTGGTCTTGACTCCAGTAGGCTCCACTACAGCAGCCTCTTCAACAACAACAGGGATTTCCTCCAAACCCAAAGATTGTTCCAACCTGTGTCCAGGTGCTGTTTGTAACTCAGCAACCTGTACCTCCTGTTCCAACCTTTGTTCAGGTGCTGTTTGAACCTCAGCAGCCTGAACCTCCTGTTCCACTCTTTGAGGATTGAATACAGCCTCATTATCCACTTGGAATCCTTCAGCATGACCAATCTTTGTTAGGATAATGGCAGATTTGGATAAGATCCCCTCAGTGTCAATCAAGTCTTGATATTGAATTGATTCCTCTGAACTGGCACTAGGTTCACTGTGGTCAGTAACCCTCTCATCACATGAATCCACAGTCTGCTGATCATCAACATGCTCAGCAGGTTCTTTAACAAATAATGGATCTACCTCACCAACCATTCTGTTTGCACCAATGTCTATTCCCTCATTGATTTGTGCCTCAATATCATCCATGGTGAGATTCTCCATATCTTCACCTGTCTGTCCAGTTTACTGTTTTTCAGTAGATTCTCCAGCACCAGTAGACTGCCCTTCATTTGGTTCAATAAGCATTGCAGTCCTACTTGTTCCTCCTGGACCAGATGGATGATTGTCATCAGAATCAGATGATGAAGAGTCGTCATCACCTCTTGGATTCCTGAACTTGATACCCTCTTCTTTCTGTTGTTCATCAAACAGATCCATCAGCCTTGATTGTAGTAAGGTGGTATCAATCAGATCCAGCAAGTTCTCCACTCCCAATTTTTCAAAAGCCCATTCTTCAAAATCTATCATTGGTTCTGCAGCTGGCTTTTGTCTCTTATAATATCCAAACTTCCATTGGAAATAATCAGCCACTAGAAGAAGCTTTGGATCAACATACCCTTCTTTCTTCTTTTTCTCATGTCTTTCAAAGGGCAAGAATGATCTTTTGGGAGCTGTTCTAGTACCTTGTTGACCACCAAAGGTCTCTACAAGTAGATTCAAGGTTTCTTCCATAGATGCTTCTAGGTCAGTAGGTTTCTCAGGTTGGATATTAGTCCCTACTACCTCCATCTGTATAACACTTGGTTCCTCCTGACTTATATGCTCATCAGCATGGTCAGCAGCAGACTGCTCTTCCCCTTGAACTATTGCCGGAATTGTAGGGTCTTGTACAAGTGTTTCTACTTCCACAGCAGGTGTAGCCTCAGTGGTTTGCTGTGGTTCTTCAACGGATTCTACAGCAGGCTCAGGTACAGTAGACTGCTGTGACTTTCCAATAGGTTGCTCAGAAACAACCTCTACATTCTTAGTAGGCTTTATAATAGTCATAGGTTCAGCATCAATAGCTTCTCCTTCTTCTTCTACATCACCTTCTTCTTCATGTTCTCTTTGAGCTTCCAGAATTTTCAGTTGCTTCCCATTTCCATATTTCTTTTTCTTGATAATTTCTTTCATTCTTTTGGAAAGTGGCTCATCCTCAATCTCAATCATAGTAGACTTCCTCTTTCTACTGGCTTCCTTCTGTTGCTCTCTCAGAATTTCATCAACAGTCTTCTTAGCAACTACAGCAGGGTCAGTAACCTCAATTTCAGCTGGACCCTCAGTAGACTCAGCAGTCTGTGCTGTTTGCTTCCTTGTCCTCTTAGGCTTTAACATCTCTGTTATCTTTCTTGTGTCAGCAACCTTTCTCTTCTCAGTAGTCTTCTTTGGTGCAGCAGGTTTAACAACTTTCTTAACCTGCTCACCACCACCAGCAGGTTTAACAACTTTCTTAACCTTCACGAGGCCTAAGATGTTCTTAGCAATAATTTTGCTCAGCAGGTTGTACTCAAATCCAATGTGTTTCACATTGATGCCTGGAATTGACTTGATGGCTTTATTGGCTTTGATTTTGTCAACAAAATCAATTCTTGACAATCCCATTTCCTCAGGATTTACAGGAGCATCTATTACTTCTGCAAAACCAAACACTTCCCTCAGTAGGTTTGAGGAAACTTCAATCTCTTATGCATTTACAGTGGTGGTAAATGCTTCTCTTCCTTCTCTTACTACAATGTTTCTCCAGAAATTGACAACATTTGTATAAGAGATTGTTTCCAATCTTATATTCAGTACGTTCTCCAAGCCTTCATATCTCCTTATTCTTCGACCAATGTTGATGGCTAGTTCAGTTTGATTGGCATCAACAACAAAGCCTCTAACACTTTGACTTGTTTCAATTTGAACATCATCCTTTTCCACCATTGTTAAAAGAAAAAGATGAAGAAGATAGCTTGTAAATCTGTGTTCACACTGTGTAAATACAGAGAAAATCAATCTGAGATTTTGTAGCCTCTGTGAAATAGTCTGTGTATATATATAGGCAAATGCAGTTGAAACTGTTAGAGCACGTACTGTGCATTTAACCATGATTAATCTGAGTGAATGCTAACTTGACACGTGGCCCATTACTTCTCCATAACATTTGTAACCGTTGGATCGTGTTAACTGCGGTTATAAAGGATAGAATAAATATCCCGCCAATCTGCTTTTTGACTTTAATAAGTTTGACTGAATAACGTATTCTTCAGCAGCCTTGTCATCAACAGGGTTGTCTCAGCAGCCTGCTGACAAATATGCTTCAGCAGCCTGCTGACAGAGTAACTCTGCTGATCTTTGATTCCTTCTTGTTTTGTTCAATTTATAATACAAAATGAAGTTTAATACCAATGACTGATCTGTCAAGTGAGCTCACCCAACATGACAAAGACCAATCCCCTTGGCAACCTCATTTGCTCAATTGTCCAAACATAAGTACATGGAATTGTTGATACCAATGACTAATCTGCTAAGTGAGCTCACCCAACATAGCAAAGACTAATCCCCTTGGGGAATTCCAGTACATTGCTGATTATCAGTCAACTTTAATAATTCCAAGTTCAGTCCTTAGTTTAGCAAATCTTTCACTATCCAGTGGTTTAGTGAAAATATCAGCAAGTTGATCTTCAGTAGGGATATACAGAACCACCACATCCTTCTTTTCAACATGATCTCTTATAAAGTGATGTCTTACATCAATATGCTTGGTTCTTGAGTGCAAAATAGGATTTTCAGTGATTGCAATTGCACTTGTGTTGTCACACATAATTGGAATTTCTCTTTCTTCAATTCTATAATCCCTTAACTGTTGTCTTAACCATAGCACTTGTGCACAGCAACTTCCAGCAGCAATATATTCAGCTTCAGCAGTGGAAGTTGATATAGAATTATGTTTCTTGCTAAACCAGGAGACCAGTCTATTTCCCATTAACTGACAGGTTCCTGTGGTGCTTTTTCTATCAATCTTGCATCCAGCATAATCAGAATCTGAGTAGGATATAACTTTGAAGCTTCCATCCTTGGAATACCGTATCCCTACTCCCAAAGTCTCCTTTAGATACTTGAGAACTCTTTTGACTGCACCTAAATGACTTTCTTTAGGTTTAGATTGAAATCTTGCACAAACACCTCCAGCAAAGGATATATCAGGTCTGCTGGCAGTGAGGTACAGCAGACTGCCTATCATCCTTCTATATAAAGTCTGATCAACATCTTTGCCTTCCTTATCTCATCCAATCTGATATTTGTACTCATAGGAGTTGATATCTTGGTGCTATTTTCCATACCAAACTTCTTCAGCAGCTCATTGGTGTACTTGGTTTGATGAATGAAGATTCCATCTTTCATCTGTTTAACTTGCAATCCCAAAAAGTAGTTCACTTCTCCCATCATACTCATTTGGAATTTGCTCTTCATTAGATTTGCAAACTTTTCACATAGCAATTCATTTTCAGAACCAAAGATTATGTCATCAACATAAATCTGTACCAGCAGGGTGCTGTCCTTCTCATTGATTCTGAAAAGAGTCTTATCAATGATGCCTTTTGTAAAACCATTGTCCACCAAGAATTGAGATAGAGTCTCATACCATGCTCTTGGTGATTGTTTCAAACCATAAAGTGCTTTGTTGAGTCTATACACTTTATCTTCTTGATCTTTAACTTCAAATCCAGGAGGTTGAACATAGACTTCCTTCTCTAGAATGCACTTCAAAAATGCACTCTTGACATCCATTTGATATACCTTGAAGTTTTTATATGCAGCATGTGCCAAGAATAATCTGATAGCTTCCAATCTTGCAACAGGTGCATAAGTTTCATCAAAATCTATTCCTTCGGCTTGTGAATAGCCTTTTGCAACTAGTCTGGCCTTATTTCTCACAATGGTACCAGATTCATCCAGTTTATTTTTGTATACCCATTTTGTACCAATGATATTTGCATGACTTGACCTTTCAACTAGTGTCCAAACTTGATTTCTTTCAAATTCATTCAACTCTTCTTACATAGCAATTATCCAATCTGCATATGAGATTGCTTCTTCAACAACTTTAGGTTCCATTTGTGATAGAAAACAAGTGAACATTGCTTCTAATTGTCTTATAGTCCTTACACCTTGCAGTATATTGCCAATAACTTGTTCAGCAGGGTGATTCCTTAACCATTGTGGATTCTGGTTAGATTGATTCTCAGGAACCTCATCTTCAGTAGGGTCTGCTGTTGCTTCTTCAACAGGGGGTTCAGCAGATCCTTGAACTGCTTCAGTTGTTGCATCAGTAGTATTACCAGCAGGGTGTTCAGTAGGGGCAAAATTAGAAACTTTTAAGTCATTAAACCTTTCCAAGACTTCAATACAATCTGGATCAGTGACTTGTAGGTTCTCAGCAGGTTCACAAGCTTCATCTTCCATGCCAGTGAACTTAGGTTCATCAAACACAACATGTATTGTTTCTTCATGTTTCAGTGACCTTTTGTTCAGTACACTGAATGCCTTGCTGACTGAAGAATATCCCAAGAAAATTCCTTCATCTGATTTTGGTTGGAATATCTTCAAATGTTCCTTATGATTCAAGATAAAACACCTGCTTCCAAATGGATGGAAATAAGATATATTAGGTTTTCTTCCATTCCAAATTTCATAAGGTGTCTTCAGCAGCTTCTTGTTCACTGAGGTTCTGTTTTGTGTATAGCATGCTGTATTAACTGCTTCAGCCCAATATCTTTCAGGTAGTAATGCTTCACAAATCATTGTCCTTCCTGCTTCTTTCAATGTCCTATTTCTTCTTTCTGCAACCCCATTTTGCTGAGTTGTACCAGCAGCAGCAAGTTGATGTAGTACACCATTCTGTTCACAGTATTCTCTTATAAATTTATTTAGAAACAGTACCCTTGTCTGATCTTATCTTTACTACTGTCAAACTTTTCTCATTTTGCAATCTCTTCAAAAGTTCAGGCATCTTTTAAAGTGTTTCACTTTTCTTGTTCATAAATACCACCCAAGTGTACCTTGAATAATCATCCACAACCACTAAGGTGTATTTCTTTCCTGTAACACTTGTTGGTGTAACTGGTCCAAATAGATCCATATGCATCAGCTCCAAGACTCTATTAGATGACTGCTTTGTCTTTGATTTGAATCTTGACTTTGTCTGTTTACCTTACTGACATGCATCACATATAGTATCCTTTTTGAATGTGATCTTAGGTAAACCAATCACCAGTTTCTTCTTCACCAACTGATTGATGTCATCAAAATTCAGATGATTCAGCTTCTTATTCCATAACAAATTGAGTTCTGATTTGGTATGCACAATCAGACATGTTTCTGGAACTGCAGTAGACCAATCTACAACATACATGTTTTGTTGTCTTCTACCAGCCAGTACAACTTGATCACCTCTTTCACTAATGACAATACAGTTGTTTTTGTCAAAAGTGACCTTGTATCCCATGTCACAGAATTGTCCAGTGCTCAACAAGTTGTAGTCCAGTCCTTCCACATATGCAACATTCTTGATTGTAAGTCCATTCCTCACAAGTGTGCCATATCCTCTTGTGTAACCAGGTGTATTTTTGTTGCCAAAATTCACTCTTGGACCATCCTTTGTCACAAAATTTGACAAACAGTGGTTATTCTTTGTCATATGTCTGGAACATCCACTGTCAAAGTACCAGACACCCTACAAAACAAAATCAATATATTTTAGGTACCCAAACCTGTTTGGGTCCATAATGGTCAGTGGTAAGCATGACCCCTGGGATGTTTCCATAAGGTTTTCTCCTAAAAGTGTCATACTTTGGTTCATACATGTATTCCACACATCCATAAGTTCTAACAGTTGGTTGTGTAGGATTCACATATGTTTTCTGGCCTTTTGGCTTATAATGCTGTTTGAAGTGATTTTTGTTGTTAGAAGCATTAGCATAACCATTGGTTTGCTATCTGTTAGGAACAGCCCTGTAGTATGGAGTCTGCTGAGGTCCTGCTGAGGTCTTGTATAAGCCCTCTGCTGAGTCCTTTGCTGATTCCATTGCTTAGGTTTTACCCTAGCAGCATGGTTATACTTGCTGTTTCTAGCATTAGATGCAGGAATATTCCAGTCATCATCAGTAGGGAATAGTCTACCTTTCCCCCTAAGATAAGTATCCCTAGGATGATTAACATTTTTGGGTTTAGGATTCTTATCCTTGAAATATTTCTGGTTCTTTCCTTTTTGTGGTCCAGCAGACTTGGTAGATGGTCTGCTATCAGCAGGTTTAGAAGGCACAGCAGTCCTACTTTGGGATTTATTCTTATTATTAGGAGTTGTTGACTTCTTTGACTTCTGATTTTGCTTTCTTGAAGCATTCTCAGTAGGTTTTACTGCCTCAGCAACCTTACTGGGAGTTGGATCCTGTGCAGGTACAAACTTAGGACCAATTCTGGTACTAGGTTTAGTAACCTTACTGGATCCACTCTTTTTGGATTGTTGAGTTCCAAATCCAAGCCCTATCTATCACCATAAGGCTTTCCAGATTTGTATGCAGTAGAGGAACAAGATGGTTCAGCAGATTCAAAGGCTACTGGATGTTCAGCAGGCTTATACTGATTCTGTCCAACATCTTTTTCCTTACCTTTGAGAACCCTTAATTTAGCATTCAAACTTTCCACTGCAACTTGAAGAGATTCTTTTTCAGCCTTCACAATCTCATAACCAGATTGTATTCCTCAGTTGATTGAGGATGGCGTCCAAAGCTTCTTCATTGTAAGAGTTTCTTGGATTTGAACCACAAGTTGATTCACAATCACTTCCAGCAAGAGTGTTAATTGATACAGTATTGTATACCTCCTCTGTTTCATCCATATTTGCCATTAATGCATAGTCTTCCATATCAGCAACTAGTGATGTGTCATCAGATTCATTTCCTTTTTCAGATTCCACTTCATAACCTGATTCATCTTCAGCAACCACAGCCTTCTTGCCATGCCTTCTTTGTTGACTCTTGGTCTTCGGTAGGTCTGGACAATCAGGTCTAAAATGTCCAGGATTTTTGCAGTTAAAGCAAAGATAATCATGTTCCTTACTTTGTTTTAACTCAGGACAGTCAGGTTTGAAGTGTCCTTGTTTCTTGCATTGAAAGCACAAGTAATCATTGTCTTTTTTGGAATCATCTTTCTTCTTTTCACTGAATTTCTTAGTGAAATTCCTTGGAGAACCCTTTCCACCTTTCATCATCCTGATTTTCTTGCTCAGTAGGGCAATCTGCTCTTGCATTTCATCCAGCAGATCATCTTGAGCTCCTGATGTTTCTTCTTGATGTTTAGCAGCTAATGTAGTTGTCTTTGGTTCCTCTTTTTCAGTGGTAGGAACCAATCTCTTACTGAATTCATAAGCTTTAAGATCTGAGAATAATTTGAAGGTATCTTCTTCATGTAACTTTCTCATTTCTTCTATTGCAGTGACTTTCATCTCCCAAACTTCTTTGTCAGGTAATGCTTCCAAGATTTTTGAATTTATTTCTTCTTTTGAATAACTTACACTCAGAAGTGCAAGTTCATCTAGGATAGCATTGAATCTTGACTCCATTTGCTCAATGGTTTCATTTGGTAGCATTTGAACTTTTGAAATCTCTTTTTGGCCACAATGATTTTATTCTTCTTGATTGCATCAGTGCCTTCACAGATCAACTGTATTTTGTCCCAAAGTTCCTTTGCAGTTTTGCAATCTTTAACCTTCATGTACATATTGCTGTCCAGAGTTCTATAAATGATATCAATAGCAATATTGTTAAGGTTTGCTCTCTTTCTATCTTCAGCAGTCCATTCCCTCTTTGGTTTAGGAATGTACTGTGTATCATCACCCACTGTTATTGCCTTTGTAATCTCCAGTGGTCCATCTGTGAGTACATCCATCATTTCATCATGAGTTGCAGCAAGGTAAGCCTGCATTCGACGTTTATATTCATCAAATCTATCTAGAGAACACATAAGCATAGTTCTAGCATACTGGTTGTTATCCATGATGCAAGTCTTTGAAAATCAGTGATTTGAAAAAAAATTCAAAGTATTTTCACAAGCACAACAAGTAGGATTACTTCACAACAGAAGCACTGCTCCGATACCAATTGTTGGTCCCTTGAAAAGGCTTTGGTTAAGTTTAGAGGGGGGATGAATAAACTTAACACTTAAAACTTTTGGAGTTGACAAACTCATTAACTTCAGAAGCCTGCTGATACCTCAGCAGTTTGCTGACACCTCAGTACCCTGCTGATACACAGTAGTCTACTGACAGTTGAGTCTACTGAATTTGTGCAGCGGAATTATATCAAAAATTAAGTCTTATTACTTGTTGTTAAATATGATACTAAGTATTAGATACTCAATAGTGTATGTGTGTGAGTTCAGTTGCTAGATTCAGTAAGTTTATGTGTATAATATGCTAAATGCAGAATGTAAGTGCAGAAAGTAAGTAGGCAGATTTTATAGTGGTTCCAAGTGGTGTAATCCTGTCAGTCCACTCTTCTCCTATGATGTTGGAGGTAATCACTAGAGATCTTTGATGTAGCTGTTACAAAGATTCCTAAGGTTGTTTGTCCTTCACCAATAACTATGGCTTCACAAACTGAAAACTAGGAACATGTAGGATTGCTGCTCCAAAGTCTTCCACTGGTCCTTGAAGGGTAGGATTGCCTCTCCACCAGCTCGACCACAAACAACAGTCTTTCACACAAAAGTGTTTCACTGTCTTCAGCAGGTTCTTTGTAAAATAATGAAGGAATCAAGTAAATGATTCAGTTGCAGCAGCTTGATTAGGATGATATAATCAGTAGCTTGCAGTCTTCAAGTGTGTAAACTTGATGTAGCTTGAATACAGAATACACTTGAAGATTTTCTCTGGATCAGTAGCCTTAAGCTCAGTAAGTTCAGCAGGGTGCTTTTCTGAATAAAATGCAGCTCAGGATTATCTGTATTTTTCTCTTGTAAATCATCATCTTTTTCTGAGTTAGAAGTCCTCTATTTATAGGTAGGAGTCCTTGTGACTTGTATTTGAAATTCAAATATAGCCGTTCCATGTTTTGTCCCATTTGACTTGCTTTTTGTCACTATTCATAGGACTGACAGTGTCAGAATCCTTTTTGGCAGTGTACAGTCTGTCCATCTTTGACTTGTATCCATTGGATAAAATCCTGAATCATCCCAACGTCCTTTTAATCTCTACAATTGATTTGTTTGATAAATCAGAAGTAGTTAGCTGTCATTATCCTTGTTTTCTTCCAATTTAATCTTGAATAGGCCGAGGTATATATATCAGCAGGTTCATCAGTCTGCTGAAATACCTATCAGTCTGCTGAACTATAAGTTGCTATGTTTAAAACACAATGCAACTGACTTCTTTTATCTAACTTTTTACTTGTGAAGTTAGATTACACCTTTTTACAAATAACTAAGTTCCAATCACCATCCAACTTAAGGAACTTAGACCTTGTACACAAGGCATATGTAATCAATTTAGGTCATCACAGACTTCCCTAAATTCTGATTCCATATCCTTGACTTTAATTACTATGTTTGATCCCTTAGCCTTCATTAACTGAGTTTGAGCCCTCAGCCTTCAGTCTTCAGCAGGTTCCAGACTAGTCTACTGACCTACCTACCCTAGTGATATAGACCAGTCTACTGATATAAATCAGCTGACCATTACAGTGCTTGTTTGATAAAACCTATATAAAGATCAAACTCTAATAAACCTATACATTTGATCTAGACATCTTTTTGCCTTTGCACTATAACAGCTAGTCTGGCACTCATCACTAAAACTCAGAAATAAGTCCAACAGCTATAATTCTGGACATTAATTCAAGATCCACCCCTGCTAATTGATCCACTAGCGCTCGGTGCTCCGGAGCAAGTCCTTGCTTTTCTCGCTGAGGATCTTCACGTACATGATCCAAGGCGGGATCTTTTCCTCCTTGCTTTTCTCGCTGAGGTTCTTCACGTACATGATCTAAGACTGGGTCTTTTTCTCCCTGCGTATCGGGATCTAACTGTAATATCCCGAAATTTTGACTTACTAATTGATTAATAAAGGATCTAATTATTCGGGAAATTGTGGGATTTAATAATTTTTATGAAGGGATTTATTAGTAATTAAAAAGGGGTTTTAATCACTTAATGAATTAAAAGGGTTTTCACTCCTTTTTTTTTCCTCCCTTATTTTTCCCCAAGCAAAATTTTTCAGCCTCAAAACCCTCCCTTGCCGCCGACTCGCTTGTGAGGAGGAAGGAGAGAAAAATCTCTCCTTGGTGTTTAGGAATTCGTCATCGGTAATCGCTGTTTTCTTTTATAGATTCGAGCTTCGTTGAGGATTGTTTCTAGCTTAGCAAGGGCTTTCAAAAACGCAGCAATTCCGGTAAGGATAATTCTATGCTGTCAAAAGTTTAACTTGATGATGTAAAAGTTTAATTTAAGACTTCTATGCTTGTGTGCCACGGTTTTGGTGTGTTAAACGTTCCTAGTAGTGTGTTTTTGTGTTAGTTAAAATCTACAGTCGATATGATACCTTTGTATGGGGTTTTCTGGGCTTAAGGGGTTGCTTTCGCTGCTGTTCTGTTGAAAATCGGCTCAGAATCGCGTAGAAAATTGTTAGGGTTCGAGATGAAACCCAGGTGGACGGGCGTCCAAGCCTCCTGGACGGGCGTCTGCCTTGATTTCATCCTAGACGGGCGTCTGGATTGCCTGGACGGGCGTCTGAGGGGTTGTTTTACATTCAGGATCTAACTCTGCTAAAGTGGACGGGCGTCTGTACTTTCTGGACGGGCGTCTGCTGTGAGTTGGTTTTTGGACGGGCGTCTGGGTTACCTGGACGGGCGTCTGAGGGGTTGTTTTACATTCAGGATCTAACTCGATGTTTTGGACGGGCGTCATTGTTTGGACGGGCGTCCAGTGGAGTCCTTGGACGGGCGTTCGGTCTTCCAGACGGGCGTCCAATCTATGTTGTTTTCCTTTCTTTGTGGGTTGTTGATAAGTCTTATGAATATGTATGGTAAGTTGGGTTTTGATGAGTCGAGGCTTTGATATCATTGTGGGACTTGGTGTTGGGCATTGAGGTTCGTAGACCCTTAGGGGTTGGGCGGATAGGGTAGCTCCCAAAGCCGTAAACCCGGGAAGGTTTCCTTACGACTTCAGTGACCCTACGTGTTTGGGGAGTTGCAGACGGTGATGTGGTCGGGCCGGATAGGGTAGTACCCGAACCCGGGAACCCGGGAAGGTTTCCTTGCACCCCAGCACGTGATGGTCCATCTAGTATGGTACCATTGGATGACCTTTAGGACCCTCCTCTCTAGGGCTTTACCCTTTTGAGGGATGTGCACATTCGGGACCTTTAGGTGGCTAGTTGTGATGTTTGGTATCTGTTATGGGCAGGTCGTAACTTTTATAGATTGGTTGGGTCCTTCATAAATTTAGTAGTACCTTTCTTGAGTTGGTTTTACTTTTGTACACTAGATTTACTCTTACTCAACTTTATAGTTGACGGTTTGTACTTTCGTTTGACCCTGCTATGATCCATTTATGGGGAGCAGATTCTTAGCAGGTACTTCTATGGATGTTTGCTTGTTGCTGGGATGTCGCGGGGTTTGAGAGCCACGTAGTCGCAGTCACATGTTGTCTACATTATTTGAATTTTAAATTCTAAAGATTTTGATGTTCCGCATAATTACATTTTTTTTCCGGATTTGTACTCACTTTAATATTTTCTTTCAAAATAATGAATGTTTATTTTCTTTCTGTTGTGGAATGTTGAATGTTACCGCCACGACTGTGTGTCGCGATGAGTGGCACTACGGTGACCAATACCGGCGGCCGACGGGATTGGAAACCGGGGTGTTACAAAGTGGTATCAGAGACGTTCGACTCCAGGACCACCACCTAAAATGAACCTTAAGAATAAATTCACTAAAATAAGCACAGTGAGGATGTGTGGGGTAGGTATTGAGGTCTATGTAGGGAAGGTACGGTGAATTCTGATGTATGTGGAAATGTGGCTGCATGTTGCAATTCATTTTGGACAGTGAGTGTTAGTATATGGGAAATATTCTGTGGCATGATATAGGCGATAATTGAATGTATGATTGTTTACTTTTGTAGTTTTAGCTATGCCTCCTAGGAATGGAAATGAGAGGGACCAGCTGATTGACCAGTTGGTTAAGATGAATCAAGACCTGATTCAGGCGGTCAACAAGCTGACAGAGGATCGTTCTCAGGGGTCGACCACCGGCATGACTAGGGCCGTGAGTCAGCAGAGGCCTAGCCAGTACGATGGTAAGGGAGATCCTAAGGGACTCGAGCGGTGGATTAGGGAGTTTGAGAAAATCTTCGCCACTCTAGGCTGTCCAGAGGACCTGAAGGTCGACCAAGCTGCCTTCTACTTGGTTGACAGGGCTGATTTGTGGTGGGGTGCTAACAAAGATCGGTTGGCTCAGACTGTAAATGAGCAAGGGGAAACGGTATTGGTACCACTGAACTGGACTGAGTTTAAGCAGGAGCTGAGGCGTGAATTCTTTCCCGAATCTAAGAGGAAAGAGCTGCGGGTCGAGTTCGATAATCTCCGACAGGGGGATATGACTGTTCAAAAATACTACGAGAAGTTTGTCGACTTGGCAGTTTATGCATCTGAGCTGGTGCCGACTGAAGAGGCCAAGATGGTGAAGTTTGAGCAACACTTAGATTTAGCGATCCGGGATCGTATGGGTGCAAGCAGGGGCTTCACGAGCTTAAAAGAGATGTGTGAAGTAGCATGCAACATTGAGAGGATTCGGAGAGAGGTTAAAGCGGCGTACGCTACTAACAAGAGGAAGAGTGTCTCTGAGGACAATCAGGGGCAGCAAAAGCGGAGCAATTCCGGAAACCCACCAGTACGACCGTCCTTTTCGGAAAATTCCCACCTTACCAGGGGCAGTGGTGGTCAGCCAGTGAGAGGTAACACCCAGGGGTTTAGTCGGCCACGAAGTTATCATTGCAAGCGGTGCCAGAGAAATCACCCGGGTACCGATTGTTCAGGTGCGCAGGTTCAGTGTCACAATTGTGGGAAGTTTGGACATAGACGGTATGAGTGCTTTACGGCTCCCACACCTGCCGGGTCGGCATCGGTTACGGGAAGCAACATGGGTGGGACTCCAGGGAGCAACACGGGGAACATGGGTAGGGGTAACCAGCAGCAGAGTGGTACTCCTGCGCAGAGCCGACAGGGGGGTGCACCTGCGGCCACTGGTGGAAACAGAAACCGACCATCAGGGTCGGCCAGCACAGTTCAGGGGGCTGAGAAAAATCAGACTGGGAGATTATTCGCACTGGGCAGGGAGGAGGCCGAGCAGAGCAACCACGTAGTGACGGGTAATTTTCTGGTTAACTCATTCTTATCCTGTGTACTTTTTGATTCGGGTGCATCATGTTCCTTTGTAGCAAGTTCGCATGTTTTGAGGTTAGGTCTAGCTACATTGAGGTAATTGACAGCAAATTTATGCAACCATCAGGAGAGGTAGTACCATGTTCTAAGTTGTATAGAGATGTACCATTAGTGATTTTGGGAGTCAACTTGTCGGTTGACTTGATCGAGTTCCCTCTCGAGAACTTCGACGTTATTTTGGGTATGGATTGGTTGAACCGGCATAAAGCCAAAATTGACTGTGAGCAGAAGAAGGTGACTTTGAGAGGTCCTAAAGGGGTGCGGGTATCTTACAAGGGATTTGTGGATAAACCTAATGTGAAGATTATTCCGGTGATGACTTTGAGATCTCTCGTCGAGAAAGGGTACCCGTTGTTTATGTGTCACGTACATGATGTAAGCACGGGGGATCCTAAACTAGCGGACATTGATGTAGTCCGTGATTTCGGGGATGTATTCCCTGATGAGATACCAGGCATGCCACCCCAGAGGGAAGTAGAGTTTGCAGTGGAGTTGGTGCCCGGGACCAGACCGATATCGAAAGCACCCTATCGTATGGCACCTAAGGAATTAGCAGAACTAAAGGTACAATTGGAAGAACTGCTCGATAAGGGGTATATCCGACCGAGTGTGTCACCGTGGGGAGCACCGGTGTTGTTTGTGAAGAAGAAGGATGGTAGTATGCGGCTGTGTATTGATTACCGGGAGCTGAACAACGTCACAGTGAAGAACAAGTATCCGTTACCTAGGATCGATGACTTGTTCGATCAACTACGGGGGGCAGGTATTTTCTCGAAGATTAATTTGCGATCAGGATATCACCAGCTCAGGGTAGCAGATGCGGATATCCCAAAGACCGCATTTCGTACCAGGTACGGACATTATGAGTTCACGGTCATGCCTTTCGGATTGACCAACGCACCAGCAGTTTTCATGGATTTAATGAACTGGGTATTCAGACCCTACTTAGACCAGTTTGTAGTAGTCTTTATCGACGACATCCTGGTCTACTCTAAGACTAAGGAAGAACATGCCGAGCACCTGAGGCTCGTACTGTAGGTTTTACGAGAAAAACAACTGTATGCGAAACTGTCTAAATGTGAATTCTGGTTGTAACGAGAGGCATTCTTGGGGCATGTTGTCTCGAAAGACGGGGTATCCGTTGATCCGAGCAAGATAGAGGCGGTGGCAAGGTGGCCAACACCTAAGAATGTTGCAGAAATTCGAAGCTTTTTGGGTTTGGCTGGATACTACCGAAGATTTGTAAAAGACTTTTCCAAGATTGCGAGGCCAATGACTGCGTTGATGCAGAAAGAGAACCGGTTTAAGTGGGATGACAATTGCGAGAGGGCGTTTCAACTACTTAAGGAATGGTTGACCACAGCTCCGGTGCTAGCATTACCCGACGGGAGTGAGGACATCGAGGTTTATACTGATGCATCGAAGAATGGTCTAGGTTGCGTACTAATGCAACGGGGGCGAGTGATCGCGTATGCATCGAGGCAGCTGAAACCATACGAGGGTAACTACCCAACCCACGACTTAGAGTTGGCAGCTGTGGTCTTCGCATTGAAGATATGGCGACACTACTTGTATGGAATAACTTTCAAGGTGTTTTCAGATCATAAGAGCCTGAAGTACATATTCACACAGAAGGAGCTCAATATGCGTCAGAGGCGTTGGTTGGAGTTAATTAAAGATTATGACATGGAAATTCAATACCACGAAGGGAAGGCCAATGTAGTGGCGGACGCTTTGAGTCGGAAGTCGATTCATTCCTTGTGCGAGGAAGTAGCACGGATCAGATTGCGAGAAGAGTTGGACCGCATGGATATTTGTGTCATCCAGAAAGGCGGAGATAAAAGCGACTTCGTCTTGCAACCCGAGTTGTATGCTGAAATCCGGGTGAGACAAGTGGGCGACAAAGTAATTGAGGCAAAGAAGGCCAAGATTGGTACAGACGGAGCGGCTGATTTTACGTTACACGAGGACGGTAGTATCCGGTTTAAGGGTCGGTGGTGTGTACCAGCCGACGAAGAACTTAAGAGGCGGATCTTGAGTGAAGCTCATAGTACGCCTTATTCGGTTCACCCGGGAGGAGACAAACTATATAAAGATCTCAGGAAAACCTTTTGGTGGCCCAATATGAAACGCGAAGTAGCAGAATTTGTGTCAAAGTGCTTGACTTGTCAGAAGATCAAAATTGAACATCGGCGGCCACAGGGTATGCTGCAGCCGTTGGATGTGCCGGTTTGGAAGTGGGACTCCATCTCCATGGATTTCGTATGCGGATTACCGAGGAGCCCTAAAGGGAATAATATGATTTGGGTCGTCGTGGATAGACTGACCAAAGCGGCGCATTTCATTCCGATGAATGACACTTGGAGTAAGACGGAGTTGGCTATGGCTTACCGGAGGAATATTGTGAGACTACATGGTATACCCAGCAGCATTGTGTCAGATAGAGATGCGAGATTCATATCTCGGTTTTGGCAGGAGCTACAGACAGCCTTGGGGACGGAGCTACGAATGAGTACAGCTTTTCACCCTGCTACCGATGGTCAGACGGAGAGGACCACACAAACTTTGGAAGACATGCTGAGGGCATGTGTGTTAGAATTCAAAGGCTCTTGGGAGGAAAAGCTCGATCTTATTGAGTTTTCATACAACAACAGCTACCATGCCAGTATTAAGATGGCACCTTTTGAGGCACTTTATGGTAGGAAGTGCAAGAGTCCGGTTTGTTGGGACGATTCGTCCGAGGCAGTGATTTTGGGACCGCAAATGATCGAAGATACGGTCAAGCAGGTATAGACGATCCGAGAAAAGATGAAGGCTGCCCAAGATAGGCAGAAGAGTTATGCAGACTTACACCGCCGGGATATTGAGTTCGCCGTGGGCGATAAGGTATTGCTACGAGTATCACCAACCAGAGGAGTAATGCGTTTTGGCAAAAAGGGGAAGTTGAGTCCCAAGTACGTGGGGCCATATGAGGTCTTGGACCGTATAGGTGAAGTGGCATATCGACTCGCCTTGCCACCGGCGTTGGATAAGGTGCATAACGTGTTCCATGTATCCCAATTGCGCAAGTACGTGAGTGACCCTTCCCACGTGATTGAACCGGAGGTGGTTGACCTAGACCAGTCCTTGACTTACGAGGAGGTACCGATGCAGATATTAGATACTAAGGTACGGAAAACAAGGGGACGTGAGGTTAGCATCGTAAAGGTCTTATGGTCTAACCATGCCACCGAGGAGGCGACATGGGAAGCTGAGGATGCTATGCGACAGAAGTACCCGCATTTGTTCTCTTAAGGTATGCAATTCTCAAGCCTTGTTCGTAAAATCCTTTTGCTTATCTTCGGGGACGAAGGGTGCTTTAAGGGGGGGTGGATTAACGCCCGATACGAACCTGAACTTCGAGGACGAAGTTTTGTCTTAAGGGGGGAGGATGTAATATCCCGAAATTTTGACTTACTAATTGATTAATAAAGGATCTAATTATTCGGGAAATTATGGGATTTAATAATTTTTATGAAGGGATTTATTAGTAATTAAAAAGGGGTTTTAATCACTTAATGAATTAAAAGGGTTTTCACTCCTTTTTTTTCCTCCCTTATTTTTCCCCAAGCAAAATTTTTCAGCCTCAAAACCCTCCCTTGCCGCCGACTCGCTTGTGAGGAGGAAGGAGAGAAAAATCTCTCCTTGGTGTTTAGGAATTCGTCATCGGTAATCGCTGTTTTCTTTTATAGATTCGAGCTTCGTTGAGGATCGTTTCTAGCTTAGCAAGGGCTTTCAAAAACGCAGCAATTCCGGTAAGGATAATTCTATGCTGTCAAAAGTTTAACTTGATGCTGTAAAAGTTTAATTTAAGACTTCTATGCTTGTGTGCCACGGTTTTGGTGTGTTAAACGTTCCTAATAGTGTGTTTTTGTGTTAGTTAAAATCTACAGTCGATATGATACCTTTGTATGGGGTTTTCTGGGCTTAAGGGGTTGCTTTCGCTGCTGTTCTGTTGAAAAACGGCTCAGAATCGCGTAGAAATTGTTAGGGTTCGAGATGAAACCCAGGTGGACGGGCGTCCAAGCCTCCTGGACGGGCGTCTGCCTTGATTTCATCCTAGACGGGCATCTGGATTGCCTGGACGGGCGTCTGAGGGGTTGTTTTACATTCAGGATCTAACTCTGCTAAAGTGGACGGGCGTCTGTACTTTCTGGACGGGCGTCTGCTTTGAGTTGGTTTTTGGACGGGCGTCTGGGTTACCTGGACGGGCGTCTGAGGGGTTGTTTTACATTCAGGATCTAACTCGATGTTTTGGACGGGCGTCTGACTGTTTGGACGGGCGTCCAGTGGAGTCCTTGGACGGGCGTTCGGTCTTCCAGACGGGCGTCCAGTCTATGTTGTTTTCCTTTCTTTGTGGGTTGTTGATAAGTCTTATGAATATGTATGGTAAGTTGGGTTTTGATGAGTCGAGGCTTTGATATCATTGTGGGACTTGGTGTTGGGCATTGAGGTTCGTAGACCCTTAGGGGTTGGGCGGATAGGGTAGCTCCCAAAGCCGTAAACCCGGGAAGGTTTCCTTACGACTTCAATGACCCTACGTGTTTGGGGAGTTGCAGACAGTGATGTGGTCGGGCCGGATAGGGTAGTACCCGAAGCCGGGAACCCGGGAAGGTTTCCTTGCACCCCAGCACGTGATGGTCCATCTAGTATGGTACCATTGGATGACCTTTAGGACCCTCCTCTCTAGGGCTTTAACCTTTTGAGGGATGTGCACATTCGGGACCTTTAGGTGGCTAGTTGTGATGTTTGGTATCTGTTATGGGCAGGTCGTAACTTTTATAGATTGGTTGGGTCCTTCATAAATTTAGTAGTACCTTTCTTGAGTTGGTTTTACTTTTGTACACTAGATTTACTCTTACTCAACTTTATAGTTGACGGTTTGTACTTTCGTTTGACCCTGCTATGATCCATTTATGGGGAGCAGATTCTTAGCAGGTACTTCTATGGATGTTTGCTTGTTGCTGGGATGTCGCGGGGTTTGAGAGCCAAGTAGTCGCAGTCACATGTTCTCTACATTATTTGAATTTTAAATTCTAAAGATTTTGATGTTCCGCATAATTACATTTTTTTTTCCGGATTTGTACTCACTTTAATATTTTCTTTCAAAATAATGAATGTTTATTTTCTTTCTGTTGTGGAATGTTGAATGTTACCGCCACGACTGTGTGTCGCGATGAGTGGCACTACGGTGACCAATACCGGCGGCCGACGGGATTGGAAACCGGGGTGTTACACTAACGGCTCATTAATCTGTGAGCCTTGATCTGCAGCTTTAGATGCGGCTTTCCTGGGAGGCATGGTGATCTTGGTTTATTCAATAATAGAAGGCCCTCCTTCTAGCGCCAATGACGATGACTGATTATGTCACCTAGATTATCCGGGTCCTAATTGAATCTAGTGATGAACACACACAAAAACCCTAATGCCAAACGTGTGGGATGGTGTCGTTTTAATGTTTGCGGTTGAGTCTAAGAATGTATCTTAGATTGCCTACGTATCCTGTTAGGATCCAGGAATCAAGCCTTACATAGTTCCTGGAATGGGGTATTTATAATGACAACACACGCCCTAACCCTAATATTAAGTCGGCTTATGTTATTGTCATATTTACCCTTTATGGGCCTTAACCCTCGCCCAAGTTATCGCTGTTAATGGGCCTGGTCAGCTGGTGCGGACTATGTCCTCCATGTCGATATTGCCGACCTGCGGTATTCGACACTGGGACTCATTGTCCTACACTGCTCGATTGTCGATCGTCGTAGCCTCGAGTCTGGGCATCGACAAAAGTAACTTGGCGTTAATTCATGATGTGACGATCAATCGATAGACGACACGTGGAAGGGTGAAACCCTGTATCGTCACTTATGTATAATGTAGAATTTATTTTATTTTATACGTGCCGAACTTTCTTTTTCCGGATAAGGACTCGGTGTCCGGGAACGGGGCGTTACACTACATATAAAACTACTATTTTATCCTATGCTTTTAAAATAAAATAATAATCTTTTATTCAAACTATTTATCTAAACTCAACTCAGCTCAACTTTATCTTCTTTTTGACACCAATCCACATCTTCGAATTTTGTCTTCTATTACCCTCCCTCAAACGTGGCCGGGTTTGGAGGCCGAGTTTGTTTGATTATATTTGGAGGGAATCTCCACTCCGGTGGTTGTTCCGGAGTCCATAGTTGAGTTTGTTTGATGATATTTGGAGGGCATCTCTACTCCGGTTGTTCTTCTGAAGTCCATTGTTGTGATGTTTGGAGTGCATCTCCACTCCGGTGATCTTTCTGGAGTCCATAGTTATGGTATTATTGGAGGGCATCTCCACTCCGACGGTTCTTCCGGAGTCCGTAGGTTGTTGTGTTTTGAAAACTGGTTGGTTGATTTTGATTTCGGCCTCCAATTGGACTGCTGCTTGATCTGCATTTTTAATCACACTAAAAAAAATAGAGATGTAGTAGATGCCAAACGAAAATATCATTTCTATGACCAAATTTTTTTATTTATTTTTATAACAGCAAATAAAATAATTTGGACTCCAAAAAAAAAAGACACACAGGGCTGTTGGTGTATTTGTTTTAAATTTTTTTTATATATATTTATTTTATGTAAAGGGAAGCACCAATAATATGACACTAATGATTGAAAGGAAAAAACCAGAATAAGACGAAATGGTCAAAACCAGATCTCTCCATCTCTTCTTCGTCTGTCTTTTTATTTTATTTTTTTTCCTTTTTTTTGGATCTCTCCTTCTCTTTTCCTTTTTTTTTTTTTTTTTGAGAGACGTTGGACGACGGCTTTATATGGAAGAGCAATGCAATTTGGAATAGGGGTAATATTTCTAGACTCAGTTTTAAGAAAGTAGACGCGTGAATAGGAATATGCAACATGTAGTAGATTCAGGTTTTGATAACGAAAAAATTAATTGTTTGAAGCGGAGGAGGATCAGGCGAGGGTTCACCAATGTTAAGGCTTACGAACTCCCGTCCCTGGCTCTGATACCATAAAGAAAATCAGAATACCCAACGGAAGACTCAAACTTTTGTTTATTTAATTGATAAATAACTTATACAAGGTTCACTCCTTTATATAGGAGATAAATGAGATAAATACTTCTGATGATGGTGTGATAGAACATGGCTCCTCAGTTGTAGAGTCTGTTTCTGAAGGTGTTACTGGCATTTTAGGACCTGGTGGTGTGATAGAACAGGGGACTCAAGAAGAGGTGGATCCTGGTTCTATTGCAAGAAATGATAAAGTGAAAATTGTTAACCCTGCTGATACTGATATTAGCCTTACTGATGCCCCTGCTGAGCCTGCTGGTGACCCTGCTGAGCCTGCTGGTGACCCTGCTGATACCCCTGTTGGAGTTTTTTTGGGTAAGAATGCAGGAAAGGCTGTGGATGATGTTGCTTCTTGGGTCCAAATGGTGAAAAAGAATAGGGAACTAACTGATGATGTGGTTATCTTGACTGATCATGTGGACTGTATCTCACAGGATACTGTTTTTCTGGAAGAAGAAGATTTAAATGATGACTCTTTGGAAAAACTGTGTTTGATAGGTATCTTTCCTTCCAAATTTCCAGGAAGAGATGTTGTACAAAAGATTGTTAATGCTTGGCCTAGGAAGTGCAGATATCATTACCATAATTCTGGGTGGATAGTGTTCCAGTTTGAGCAGGATTCTGATCTTAATGAGGTTTTGCAGGCTGGTCCTTTCTATGCTTTTGGAAAGCCTTTGCTGTTAAAAAAGATGCCTGTCATGTACAATTTCAGTAAAGATGCTTGTACTGTTGTCCCAGTATGGATTCAGTTGCCTAACTTACCACTAAGGCTTTGGAAGGACAGGGCATTAAGTAAGATTTGCTCTTTTCTGGGGAGTCCTCAGTATACTGATAAGGTCACTGCTTCTAGGAAAGTTTTGAGTTTTGCAAGATGTCTTGTGGAGATTGACTTGAAGATGGAACTGCCTTCTGTCATTCCTATAACTATGCATGATGGGAAGGTTCTATTGCAGCCTGTTTTATATGAGGAAAGGCCCAAATTCTGCTCCAAATGTAACAAACTTGGGCACAATGAAGAGGGTCATGATGAAACTAAGAATGAAGCTCCTGCTCTGTATGTGGCAAGGTCAAAAAAACCTGGTGTTTCCAAACCTAATCCTCCTAGGAAGAAGAAAGTGACTATTCTTGATGCTGATGGTAAATTTGATGAAGATCCTGTTGTCAGTAAATCTGCTGGTGTTGCTGATGCTTCTGGAGCTTCTATTGCAAAAACAGTGAACTCCAGTAACAAAGGGAAAGATCCTGCCACCCCTCTTGTCAATACTGTTAATACTTTTAATGTCTTATCTCCTGATAAGGTTGGAGCTTCGGCAGATGAGGTTGAAGAGGATGATTTGACACTTAAAGGAGGAACTGCTGCTTCTGGTTCTAAGAAATCTAAGAAGAAAATGAAAAATAACAGGCATAACACCTCTGGTGTTTCTGGCAATGGCAAAAACAGAAATGCTAGTGTCTCTAGAGGTAGATCACCTCTAGGTAGGCAAAAATGATAGGTTTCTGGAATGTTAGAGGGTTCAATAAGGCTGTTAAACAATCTGCTGTTGTCAATTTTCTTAGGAAGCATCAGATTACCTTATTTGGAATCCTTGAGACAAAGCTGTCTCAAAATAGTTTTGACACCTTCTTGTGCAAGAAAGTTCCTTCCTGGAAATTTGTGGATAATTTTGCTGTACATAGTAGAAAGAGAATTTTAGTGATTTGGAATCCTGCTTTTGTTGAGGTTGAAGTCTTGGAGGTGGATGTTCAGTGGATACATTGCAAGGTGAAGATTCTTGTCTCTAGTGAGTGCTTTATGATCACCTTTGTCTATGGTCTTCACACTACTGGAGATAGAAGGCCTATGTGGGACAGAATTAGGGAGCTCAGTGTTTGTTCAAGTTTGCCCTGGATAGTGCTGGGGGACTTTAATGCTGTCTTATCTGTTGATGACAAATTGAATGGGATTATTCCAACTGAGTATGAAATGCAGGATGGTGTTGATTGTTGCTTGGATGCTAACCTTACTGACTTGAACTCCTCTGGTGAACTCTTTACCTGGAATTCAGCTGGTGTTTTTACAAGAATTGATAGAGTCTTGGTTAATGCTGCTTGGTTTGACTGGAATTTGGATGCATTGGCTTTTTTTGAGCCTCCTGGCCACCATTCTGATCACTCTCCTTGTAGAATCACTCTTTCTATTGATTCTTTGGCCAAGAAGAAGCCTTTCAAGTTTTTCAATATGTGGTTGCAGCATGAAAGTTACACTGACATTTTGACTCAGAGCTGGGGGCCAGCTATTGATGGCACTGCTATGTATCAACTGTGCAAAAGACTTAAAAGGCTTAAGGAACCTCTCAGGGTGCTGAACAAAAAACATTTTGCACATATTTCAGTCAGATCTGGAAATGCACAGAATCTGCTTGGTAATCTTCAGTCCCAGTACAATTTGGGGCCTACTGACTTGTTGGCTTCTCAGATTTTGGATCAGAAGAGGATTTGTATTGGTTTGGAGGCTGCTGAGGCTTCTTTTCTGTCTCAGAAAGCTAAAGGTGTTTATATGAAGCTCAGTGATAGGGGATCTAAGTTTTTCCACTCTATTGTTAAAAGGAATACTGCAATGAGGCATATTACTTGTATTAAGCTTGCAGATGGCTCTTTTACTACTTCTTTTGACCAGGTAGGAGATGCTTTTGTGGATTTTTATACTGCACTTTTGGGGACACAGTCTACTGCTGTTCCTGTTGATGTTGATGTGGTTAATGCTGGTCCAAGGGTTCCTGTTGATGCTACTGAACATTTATTGAGGAATGTTACTACAGTTGAAGTTAAAGATGCTTTGTTTTCCTTTTCTGATGACAAATCCCCTGGACCAGATGGTTTCTCAGCTGGTTTTTTTAAAAAGTCTTGGGATACTGTGGGAGAAGACTTCACTGCTGCTATGTTGGAGTTCTTTGAAAATGATGCCCTACTGAAACAGATTAACCATGCTGTGATTGCATTGATTCCAAAATCTAGTCATGCTGTTTCTGTGGGAGATTACAGGCCTATTTCCTGCTGTAATGTAACTTATAAGGTGATCTCCAAAGTTTTGGCTTCCAGACTTTCTAGTTGCCTTCCTGAACTTATTGATGAAGCACAGGCTGGTTTTGTTGATGGAAGAGCCATGTCAGACAATATTTTCCTTTGCCAGGAGCTGATCAGGCACTATGGTGTGAAAAGCGGCCCCCCAAGGTGTTTGATTAAGGTGGATATCAAGAAGGCTTTTGATTCAGTGCATTGGTCTTTCTTAGAGGCTGTTTTGAGAGGTTTTAACTTCCCAGACATGTTTGTGAGGTGGATTATGCTTTGTGTTACTACTACTTCTTATTCTCTTTCTATTAATGGGGAAATGAAGGGGTTTTTCCCTGGTAAAAGAGGATTGAGGCAAGGTGACCCTCTGTCCCCCTTTCTGTTTGTTATTTGAATGGAGTACTTCTCCAGGATGCTAAGGATTCTGGGTGAGGATTCTGAGTTTAATTTTCATGCTGGCTGTCAGAACCTCAAGATAAACCATCTAGCTTTTGTAGATGATCTGATGCTATTTGCTAGAGGTGATCACATTTCTGTTACTCTTTTGATGAATTGTTTAACTACTTTTGGTGAATGCTCTGGATTGGCTGCTAACCTGCTGAAATCAGAAATGTTCTGTGCTGGTTTAAATGAGGAAAGCAAGGAGGACCTGCTGGACATCACTGGTCTAAAGGAAGGGGTGTTACCAATTAGATACCTTGGCATTCCTTTGTGTGCTGTTAGATTGAATGTTGGACATTATGATCCTCTGTTTACATCCCTGAGGAGTTATTTTAGCAGCTGGAAAGGTACAACTCTATCTTATGCAGGCAGGTTGCAGCTCATCCTTTCAGTTATTCAAGGGGTTCACTGTTTCTGGTTAGGAATTTTTCCAATTATTGGCAGTGTGAGGTTGAAATTGGACCAGCTTTGTAGGAGGTTTCTGTGGGGAGGTTCTTGTGACTCCTTCAGAAAGTCCTTAGTGAGTTGGGAAGAGGTTTGTGTGCCAAAACATGAGGGGGGTCTTGGGATCTTTCAGTTAGATGCTTGGAATTTGGCTCTCCTTTGTAGAATCCTTTGGAATTTCCAATGCAAGAAGGATTGTCTGTGGGTCAAATGGATCAGTGAGGAGTACTTGAAGAACTTGGATATTTGGGGTTATCAGTACAAGCATAGGGATTCTGCCTTGATCAAGGCTTTGTTCAGAATTATGGACAGGATTCTGGAGGCTACTGGCTCTTCTGATGCTGCTGTGGCTTTGTTGCACTCTTGGACTATTGGTTCTAGGTTATGTCCCAGGATTGCTTATGATTTCTTCAGGAGGAAAGCACCTAAAGTTTGGTGGTGCAGGACTGTCTGGAACCCTAGGGCTACCCCTAAGCACTGTTTCTTATTGTGGATGGCTTTGAAGAATTGCCTACTCACTACTGACAGGTTGGTTTTTGATGACAAAACCTGCTCTCTCTGTGGCTTGGTGAATGAATCTGTCTCTAATCTGTTTTTCCAGTGCCCTACTTCTTGTATGGTTTGGGGGAAAATCAGATTGTGGCTTGGCTTTAGTAGGAGATTAGAGACTGTGGTTGGTTCTGTTAGATGGATTGGTAAAAAGTGTAAGGGTACTTCTTTTGGGAATGTGGCCAGATCTGCTTCTCTCTCTGTTGTGGTGTATTGGCTTTGGCATATGAGGAATAAGAGGAGATTTGAAGGCATTTTAATGAATATACCTGATATTTTGCATTGTATTAAGACTCACATCTACTATATAATGCAGGCTGCTTTCCCTTTGTACACTTTCACCCCATGATGTTAGGGTTTTGTACATCTTTTGTGTTGTCTTTTGTTTTTTGTTGGTGGTTGTTTGAGATTATTTTCTTTCTCTACACCCCAAGGGATAGGCTCTGTGAGGATTGCTCTCATATGACCCCTGTTTTTGCAGTTTTTGAGTGTTGATAGGGGTTTAGTGGCTGTTGTTTCTAGTAGCATATAACCTCAGGGGTCTTATGCTGCCTGAAATCAACAAATCTAACATATTCTCAACATTTGTAGATACTTGTCTAGTACTTTTGTTTAGGATGTAGCTCTTGTAGTTTGCATACCTTGGTTTAATATATTTACATTTAACCAAAAAATAAATGAGATAAATACACTTATTTAAAACTAAATATAAAACTACTATTTTATCCTATGCATTAAAAATAAAATTGAAAGAATATTTTCCTCCCCATTTCCATCAAAGTTTACAGAATAAATACAAATGATAATAACTAAACTTCCTAGAATTAAGCCTACAAATCAGCCTAACTAATAGTTACAGATAATTACAAAATACAATTAGATAATTACTAATAATCTAAGCTAATAAATAAATATATATGCATATATTCTAACACACCCCCTCAGTTGAAGCGGGAGGATCACAGACGTTGAGACTGACATGAAAATTTTCAAAAAGAATGAGGGGTAATCCTTTTGTGAAAATATCCGCAATCTGATATCTGGAGGGAGCATGATGGACTCGAACTTTGCCCCAGGCCACTTTCTCCTGAACAAAATGAATATCCATCTCAATATGTTTTGCGCATTGGTGCTGAACGGGATTTCCGGAGAGATAAATGGCACTAACATTATCACAATAGATGACCGTGGCCTTACTAATAGGGCATCGGAGTTCCAAAAAGAGATTTCAAAGCCAACACGACTCCAAGACCACATTGGCCACACCCCGATATTCAGCCTCGCCACTGGAGCGGGACAAAGTGGGTTGTCGTTTGGATGACCAAGAAATCAGATTGTCACCCCAAAAGGCATAATACCCAGACGTGGAACGGCGCATCTGGGCAGCCACCCTAATCCGCATCAGTGTAAGAGATAAGATCCCTTATAGGGCACGGATATAAGTGGAGACCGAGATGAAGTGTCCTTTGGACATAATGGAGAATACGTTTTAAAGCCTCCATGTGTTCAGTCCGGGGATCATGCATATGCAAACATACCAGCTGAACGGAGTAAGATATATCGGGTCTTATGAATGTGAGATATTGCAACACCCCTGCAAGACCCCTATGCTTGGACGGGTCCGAATAAGGGGCCTCCACCGAAGCACTCATCTTTGGTTTAGTGTCCACCGAAGTTCTAGAAGGTTTACAAGATGTCATACCTGCTCTATCAATAATCTCGGCTGTATATACCAAAGACTTTGGTTTGACTTATGTTGCATATCCTTCGGTGATTGAAGGATATTCAGATGCTAGTTGGATATCTAATGCAGATCATTCTTCTACTAGTGGATGGGTGTTTGTTTTAGGTGGAGGTGCCATTTCTTGGGCTTCTAAGAAACAAACATGTATATCTAGCTCGACTATGGAGTCGGAGTTTATTGCCTTGGCAGCAGCCGGTAAAGAGGCATAATGGCTTAGGAATTTGATTCATGAAATTCCTTTATGGCCTAAACCAATATCACCAATATCTATTCATTGTGATAGTTCCTCTACACTCTCTAAAGCTTATAGTCATGTGTATAATGGTAAATCGCGACACTTAGGCATTAGACATAGCGCGGTGCATGAGTTGATCTCTAACGGGGTGATATCGGTTGTGTATGTGAGATCTCAAAGGAATTTAGCTGATCATTTGACGAAAAGATTAGCTAAGGACTTATTACAAAAGTCGGTTGTCGGGATGGGTCTACAACCTGTATAAGTTTGTGATAATGGGACGCCCAATTTCCCTTTGGTACAATGCCTTAGGCTAAATTCAATGTGGTAAGCCTATTATTGGAAACTTGAGCACATGTATTATTCCCGAAGGTATGTGCTATAAACCTGTGAGGTTAGGTTGAAGTTTTGTCTTCTTAATGAGTCTTTTGAAAGTGCTAATGCAAGTGCACGGTAAATTAAAGATTCACCTATATGAGTAAGAAGTATGGCCGCTTCAAGGAAAGTTGGGTTAGCTTTCTATATGCTCAAGAATGGATATGGGCACAAGGCCGGATTTCAATGGTGTCAAGAATAATACTTTGGAGTAGTCTCAGTTCATGTGTATTGTTATGTACATGTATTCAAAATGTGTGGGGTTCAATGCTTAGTCACACCCCAATACTTGAATATTTGCGTGTAATAGTACTAGGTGGAAATTCTATCTTTGTGATATTTTCATTGAAGCATGAGTTGGTTTATATTATGACTGTTGTTTTACTAAACCAAGGATTACACTTAAATGGGGGAGGAATGTTGGTGATTTAAGTATAATCACAAGCCATTGAGGTTATCGGGGTTTAGTACAAAGATGGATATGCTCGGAACGTTATATTATAAGTATGGAGGTGCGGAGTGCACGCTTATATAAGTGTTTACGAGTGTACGGATGGAAAATAAGCAAGTAGAGTTCGTAAAACAAGCAGAAAATTGGTTTTGGAAAAATCAGTGTCACAGGCGCCAGCCTGTGGGCTAGGCGGCCACCTGTGGGGATTCAGCAAGGCTGAAAGTTGATCAGGATCTTTTCTGGTTTCTGGAGCTTCACAGGCGCCCGCCTGTGGTCAGCCTGTGGTCCGAAAACTGTTTTTTTGGTGTCTCTTGGTCTTTTTAAGTGGTTACAACTTTTTCCTTTGGGGTGTGACACTTAACTACGAACTTATTGTTTATTTTCAGACATCTAATTGCTATATAAATCAAAGTTACAAGGTTGAAACACAAGACAACAATTGTAAGCATCTTTGCTCTTGTCATATATACAAAACACATCCCAAGTGCTCTTTAAGATCTTTTGTCCAGACTTAGGAAAAACTCTCAGTTTATATCTCACTTAAATATTCGTGATACCCGGGACAAAGTATAGGGTCGAATAATTTAAGAAGGACAACGATTTATCGTGAAACTGCGAGGATCCGAACACTTTCTATATTTGCAGGAATAAAAAAAACATTGGTGATCAATCTTCATACCCTCAAACTACAACAATATGGATTACTGCATACGTTCTCATATGGTCTACTACTGCATATGTTGCTTTTCTGCAAATAGTGGTCGTCCAAAATAGTCCTTAAATAAATATTTTTTAAAAAATTTAAAAAAACTTAAATATTTAAAAAAAAAAAAAAAAAAAAAAAAAAACAACTAGTTTGCAGCGCCCAATATTGCATCCATTTTTCTTGTTTGTTCATTTTTCTTTCAACCCAGAAGGTCCGAATCAAAGAGAATAAACCTCATGTCCATTATTGCATGGGTTAAAAAAAATTTTGGTCGAGGTGCATCATTTATTTTTTATTCCAGATATTTAGGTGTTATTCATTATTAATTCATAAATAATTTTAAGTATAATATCAATATTCTTCTTTTTGGCATCCATTTCATATCTATTTATTTTTGTATTTGAGGAAAACAAATCCCTCCGTCAGACCTTGCAGAGATCAGAGAACATGTTTGTCATCATCAAAGAAGACTTCAAAGTCTTTTAGACAACAAAACAAATACCACAAGACGAAGCCGAGAGCCAAGAGTCAAAAGAGCTAGAGCCAAGAGCTTAGAGTTGTGGGCGCCAAAAAGATTCATCATCTTCTTTGCTGACAGGCAAACGTTGCCTCCAACCCGGCAATGTTTGAGAGAGGGTATTAGAGATCAGATCACATGAGATATGAATGGATTCAAAAAGAATATAAAAGATATTATATCATTAAGATTAAATTGTTAAATATTAATGTTTATCTTCAATTATTTTATTCAAATAATTAGTTGTAAGTCTATATTTTTCTTATGTATTTAAATTATGATTTATCTCCGATATAAAGAGAGATCCATTGTAAACATTTTTTAATCAGTTCAATAAAAACAACATTTCAGAGTCTTTACGTTTCCGCACGTATTCTGATTTTCTTCACAGTATTCTTGCTCATGCTATTCAGTCTCCCTTGTCATAAGCCGTAATAATAAGGTGCAGTACTCTTTTGCCAAAATAGAGTAGCATATGTACAACGGCGATACGTAACGGCACATTTCAAAAAGACAAATTTTACGGTGGTCCGGCCACAAGTATGACTTGGTGGTCGGGAACCACATATTTCACTATTTTTGCTTGGTCCCACGTGTCTAGGAAAAAAATATTCTCTTTAAAAAATTTGATTGGTGGAGAAGGTGATGAAATGGAGTGTATATATATATATATATATATATATATATATATATATATATATATATATATATATATATATATATATATATATTCCTTACCGAGAGTGATAGAGTTTCTCCACCAAGTCTACACTATTTTTACACCATTATCATCTCACCCCATGTTTTTCATTTGTAAAAAGATTTTTAAAAAAAATTGAAAAAATTCACAATCTCAAAATTATGTTGGGTGTAAAAGTAGTGTAAACTGAAGTAACTCTATCATTCCCCACATACTATTTTATTTACAACATTTATATTCTTTACCAGTTATTTTCAGTAGAAAACATATTTAGCTTATTGGAGCCTGTTTTTGGCACCAAAGTAGAGCATTACTTGAAATGTCTAATATATTAACCACTTGATGCATGGAAGCATGTAAATTTACTTGTAAATTTGGTTTATGTGTTTTGTGATCTTTCAAATTATGCACGAAAATTATACAACACCCTAAGCTACTATCATAATTTATTTACAAGTCAGAATTGATCCTGGGCCGATATAAAAAAGGGAGATAGGCCAGAAAGACACAAATTAAAAAATTAGGAAAACATGACAACCTTTAATTCTCTTTTTTTAAAACAACAATTATACTAGTTATGTACCAAAATACACTGGTAGGAAAAACTTTTAGCGTTCAATGTACTGTATCGCTAATGCCAAAGACATTTGTGGCTAATTTTGAGAGAAAAAAAAGAATGAATCATATTTAAAAGATAAGAATCAATAAAAATCTTTTTTTTTTCTTAAGAGAATCAATACAATTGTAATATCCCGACATTTTAGAAAATGGCAGACGTGTCTTTTTACAGAACGGAATATTATATTTAAATGTTAATGGATTAAAATATTATATATATATATATATATATATATATATATATATATATATATATATATATATATATATATATATGTATGTATGTATGATTAAATGAGAAAATTTATGGAAATAATCTTTGTTTGGGAGTGATATTTGTATTTAAGAGGAATTAAGGACTTTAGGTGCAATAACTCATTGGGAGTTATTTTTGAAAAATAAAACCTCCCATTACCAATGGAAGTTGGCAGAAAGGATCCTCCATCAAAAGTTCAAACATTGCTCTCAACTTTGATAAGAAAGGCAAAGCTAGTTCTTCCAATTTCTTACAAGTTTCTTGACGGTTTTTAGAAAGGAATAGAGTTTCAGAATCAGCATGAAGAGGGCTTCCTTTTGACATCAAGATTATCAAGTTTGGTTAAAGGTTAGTTTTGCCTCAGTTTTGGATTCATCAAGAGATGATCAAGTTCTTGTGGTTTCGTTTGGTTGATTCGTAGTTCTTGTTATTTAGAAGTTTTTGTTCCCAATTGTTACTTGTTCAATTGTTGATCAAATAGGTTTTCTAAGAATTGTCCATAAGTGCTGCAGATTTCTGAAGGTTCCGGTTTACTTTTGCTTACTTATAAGGTAAGGGGCTCTTCCTAATGTGTAATTAGGTTTATGATGTTTTTTGCGGTTGAGTGTTTGTGGTGTTTTAATGCTAGAAATCATGCCTACTTGTTGTTAGAGAAATATGTGATGTTTAGTTATGTAAAAGTGATGCTTTTCTACTGTTTTGATGTGCCTATTGATGTTAAACTTGTTTGGAATTGAGTGGAGATCGTTTAGATGCATAAAACTGAGTTTTTTGGAGTTTCTATGCTTGGTTCGGGCGCACTTGATCCGGTGCAGGCGCACCAAGGAATCAGAATGTCCGTTTTTACATTCAGAGGCTTGGTGCAAGCGCACCAGAATCCAGTGCAGGCGCACTGGAGGCAATGCAAGCGCACCAGATCCAATGCAGGCGCACTGGACATGTTTTTTTTTGTGTTTGATCAGTTTTGAGCCCCGAGTCTAGTTTTAAGTGTTTTTTCTTGATCTACTAACATTAAATGAATATGAACAAGCCTCGATTAAGCTTCTGATGCGTTTAGTTCCGGCACCGGATGTACTCTTCAAGGGAGTTGAAGTTCAGGACCGTCGGAAGAGCATGAAAGGCTTGTGCTTTGGTGAATTGGTATTAATCAATGTCTGTGTAATTGCTAGGACTTGTCCGTGTCTAATGGTCTATGAAAGAGAGTAGTGGTTGTGAGGGAGCTTACTTGAAAATACTTAGGTGGCTAGTTAACAATTAATAGTAAACTTACTTGTGTAGTTAAAAGACTAAACATCAATCCATTCTTGGTAAGGCACAAGTCTATATCGCGATGTGTGAGCGTTTAGATAAAGTGGATAACTTCGTAAGACTCTGAGACCCTAAGTATGAAGGAACACCACCCTGTAAGTCTCAGACCCTACATAGGGAGGGACATCACCGAACATGTATGCTATCGGGCTTTCCCCTGTGGCTATTGGTGTGATCCGCTAATAGGTTGCAAACGATATCTCGTGGTGGATATTCGTCATGCGTAGTGCCCTTGAATGATGATGTAACAGAGATAATCTAAGCTAGAAACAGTTAGTCACGACATGTTGATGAGCATGAAGTGAACCCTAGAGTTTAGTCGGTTTCACAAAGATAACTTAATAATAATAATTTGAACCTTTCATTGTAAGACTTAATTGTACATTGGCTTCTTCCTCTTGCTAAGTACTTTGTACTTACCTCAATTGCATATGTTGTTTTGTGTGCTTTTGGGGTGAGAAGACGAACATGTTAGCCTTGAGCTCTTTGATGAGTTCGATGATGATTTGATGACGTTGATGCCATGATGATGCTTTCTTTTTTACCTTTCTATTAAATGTTGTAATAGATTATGTTGTACTTTTATTTCAAGTTTGTAAGACAAGTGTTGTATCTTTATTTTGGAACATCGTACGTTGTAAGGTTCATATCATTGTTGTAAGATTTTCCTACTGCCCCTAGTCAGTCTGTATTCTATTTTTAGAGGCATTTGTGATTTTACCGTAGCCTTTTGGGTTTCCGTTGCTTTAATTTTGATATGACGACGTAGAGGCTGACATATAATATTAGATTTATTTAATGTTATACGTTCCGAACGTTCTCTTCCGGATAAGGGCTCGGTATCTGGGAGCGGGGCATTATAATTGGTATCAGAAAGAAGCGTCCTTTAGGTTTCCTTTATTGAGATAAGTATCTTCATACCACCTAGTAACATTCTGATCCTTCAGAATGGTAGGTAACCTCAGAGATACTTATGTTGGAAAGTTTGGAAGTTCTAGGGCATAGTAAGAAGCGAGTGGTTCGGTTCAAGACTTGGGTCAGACAGTCATGAGTCAGTTGAAACGTGTTGATCAGTTTCAGAATCAGGTACCCCTACCTCAGTTTAGCAAGGAAATCTCAAGGATCTCTTGGTTGTTACAACATCTTTGGAAAGAGTGATCAAGGTTGATAGGGTGTTACTACAAGTTGTTGATTATGTTAGAATCTACCGTGGCAAGAGTAAAGTTACAGTTTTGAATTCTACGAACCATAAAGTGATTCTTGGTATAGGTCAGCCATCCAAGAATTTTGTCTACTTGGATTATAAACATAAGAAGGTACCTTCCGGTGAAGGATGCATCGAGTAGAATTTTGTTAGTGAAGTTTCAGTGGTTCAAGATGTGGTTGGTCAGTTTGGGTTTTGTGTACAAGGGTCTAAACGGTTTTGGAAATGGTAGAGTTTTGGTACAGTGGTTAGCAAAATAGGAATCGGTAAGTTTTCGTCAATGGGAATCAAGTGAAGCTTCAGTTTGGTTGGTGTTGAAGAGAATGTTTCTAAGGAAGGTCCACAGTTTGAGTACGTTCAAGTTTCAAGGACGAAACTCCTCTTAAAGGGGGAGGAATGTAATGTCTCGACCTTTAGGAAAAGGGCAGACGTGTATTTTTACGGAACAGAATATTATATTTAAATGTTAATGGATTAAAGTATTATATATATATATATATATATATATATATATATATATATAAAATATGTAAATATGTGTGTGTGTGTGTGTGTGTGTGTGTGTGTATTTTTGAATATGTGTATATATTAAATGGGAGAATTTATGGAAATAATCTTTGTTTGAGAGTGATATTTGTATTTAAGAGGAATTAAGGACTTTAGGTGCAATAACTCTTTGGGAGTTAATTTTGGGAAATAAAATCTCCCATTACTAGTGGAGGTTGGCAGAAAGGATCCTCCGTCAAAAGTTCGAACATTGCTCTCAAATTTGATAAGAAAGTAAAGCTAGTTTTTCCAATTTCTTACAAGTTGCTTGACGGTTTTCAGAAAGGAATAGAGTTTCAGAATCAGCGTGAAGAGGGCTTCCTTTTGACATCAAGATCATCAAGTTTGGTTTAGGGTTAGTTTTGCCTCAGTTTGGCTTTATCAACAGATGATCAAGTTCTTGTGGTTTCGTTTGGTTGATTTGTAGTTATTGTTGTTTAGAAGCTTTTGATCCCAATTGTTACTTGTTCAATTGTTGATCAAATAGGTTTTCTCATAGTTGTCCAAAAATGCTGTAGATTTCTGAAGGTTTCGGTTTAGTTTTCCTTGTTTATAAGGCAATGGGCTCTTCTTTATGTGTAATTAGGTTTATGGTGTTTAAGGTTGAGTGTTTGTGGTGTTTTAATGCAAGAAATCATGCCTACTTGTTGGTAGAGAAATATGTGATGTTTAGTTTTGTAAAAGTGATGCGTTTATGCAGTTTTTCCGTGCTTATTGATGTTAAACTTATTTGGAATCGAGTGGAGATCGTTTAGATGCATAAAACTGAGTTTTTAGAAGTTTCTATGCTTGGTGCGGGCGCACCTGATCCAGTGCGTGTGCACCAAGGAGTCAGAATGCCAGTTTTTACATTCAGAGGCTTGGTGCAGGCGCACTGGAGCCAGTGCAAGCGCACCAGATCCAATGCAGGCACACTGGACATGTTTGTTTTGTGTTTGATCGGCTATGAGCCCTGAGTCTAGTTTTAAGTGTTGTTTCTTGATCTAATAACATTAAATGAACATGAACAAACCTCGATTAAGCTTCTTATGCGTTTAGCTCCTGCACCGGATGTACTCTTCAAGGGAGTTGAAGTTCAGGACCGTCGGAAGAGCATGAAAGGCTTGTGCTTTGATGAATTAGTATTCATCAATGTCTGTGTAATTTCTAAGACTTGTCCGTGTCTAATGGTCTAGGAAAGAGAGTAGTGGTTGTGAGGGAGCTTACTTGAAAATACTTAGGTGGCTAGTTAACAATTAATAATAAACGTACTTATGTAGTTAAAAGACTAAACATCAATCCATTCTTGATAAGGCACAAGTCTATATCGCGATGTGTGAGCGTTCAGATAAAGTGGATAACTTTGTAAGTCTCTGAGACCTTAAGTACGGAAGAACACCACCCCGTAAGTCTGAGACCCCAAATACGGAGGGACTTCACTGAATGTGTACGCTATCGGGCTTTCCCCCATGGCTATTGGTGTGATCCGCTGATAGGTTGCAAACATTATCTCGTGGTGGATATTCATCATGCGTAGTGCCCTTGAATGATGATGTAACAGAGATAAGCTAAGCTAGAAATAGTTAGTCGCGACATGTTGATGAGCATGAAGTGAACCCTAGAGTTGAGTCGGTTTCACAAAGATAACTTTAATAATAATAATATGAACCTTTCATTGTAAGACTTAATTGTACATTAGCTTCATCCTCTTGCTAAGTACTTTGTACTTACCTCAATTGCATATGTTGTTTTGTGTGCTTTTGGGGTGAGAAGACGAACAGGTTAGCCTTGAGCTCGTTGAAGAGTTCGATGATGATTTTATGAAGTTGATGCCGTGATGATGCTTTCTTTTTTACCTTTCTATTAAATGTTGTACTAGATTATATTGTACTTTTATTTCAAGTTTTAAAGACAAGTGTTGTATCTTTCTTTTGGAACATAGTACGCTGTAAGCTTCATATCGTTGTTGTAAGCTTTTCCTTCTACCCCTAGTCGGTTTGTATTATATTTTTAGTGGCATTTAAGATTTTACCCGAGCCTTTTGGGTTTCCGTTGCTTTAATTTTGATACGATGACGTAGAGGTTGGCGTATAATATTAGATTTATTTAATGTTATACGCGCCGAACGTTCTCTTTCGGATAAGGCCTCGGTATCTGGGAGCGGGGAGTTACACAAATTTTAACTACATTATTTTTTACATTATGAGATTGAATTATATTTAGTAGCGCGCAATGCAATAGCGTAATTTTGGGGATAATCTTTGTTGAGTATTTTGTGGTTACGTTATTTTGTGTTGATTAATTTTCAAAAGTAACACCCTCTTTCATTAAAGCTTTGATAAAGTGTATTTGATTAAAGCTTTTATATAATGTTTATATGTACTCTATGTGATATTGTGACCTGAACCGTATTGAATACTATAACAATATCTGTTGTGTGTGTGACTTTTATGTCAGTTGATTATATCATTGTATGTCACACTAATGGCCATGAAACTTCAATGTTTACATCATATGGCAATGTTTTTGTGTTTTATGTTTGCATGTATTTAAATTAAGTAATTAATTATTTAAATTAAATAATTATCCAATTATTGGTTGATTATTAATTTTATAATTAATTATGGAATGGCTGATGGATTAATGCTCAACCTGTCAATATATTTAGCCTATTACATTTTTAAATGTTCCTCCCATTCATTTATATATTTTTCGACAGATCAGACTTTACATATCATTTCCATAAAATTTCGGCCCTTTACCAACTTTCCAAAAAAAATAATAATAAATAAAAAAATATCCGGCCTGCCCTCTTATTTGTGTAATAACCCGAGACCATAGCTTCACTTTTCCTGCCGTTTTCAGAACCCTAATTTCTTTCAAAACCACCACCTCGTTTAATCCGATCTCCTTAGCCGTTTTGAAGGATCCTTCCAATCCCCCAGATAATCGGCCCTTTTGTGGGATAATATGTTCTTATCCATCGATGTTCTCCTTCGACTTTCTGACTCTCAGAGATTTACGGCGTCTTGGCTTCTCATCTGTTTCAATTACAACACGTTTCAAGAAACGTGATGGCTGAGCAACAAATTCGGTGAATTCGTTCTATCTTCTCGCCCTTTTCTAGTTTCGATTTTGAAATATTCTTGCATTTAACGTCTCTCTGTTTGCAGATAAGAATAAGGGCTCAAAGCTGCCTGGTCTTGGTCAATTTGAGCCGTCAAAGGGTCAGAATTGAGCTATTTAACGTGTCTGATTCTTCAATGGTCGTTCAATGTGAACAAAGACTCAATCTTGGTCCAGATTCTTCGAAACTAAAGCAGAAAGGTCAAAGCTTTGACTCATTTGAAGCAGTCAAAATTCGAATCGAAGCTATTGCATTTGCTGAGCCTTATCCAGCCTGTTCAATACTTTCTCAGTCAACACCCAAACCGAGTTCAATGCCGGTTTAGCTCAGGTATGGTGGCTTGACCCAACCATCGG
The DNA here is from genome assembly GCA_024500145.1 of Gentiana dahurica var. dahurica. Lineage (NCBI taxonomy): Eukaryota > Viridiplantae > Streptophyta > Magnoliopsida > Gentianales > Gentianaceae > Gentiana > Gentiana dahurica. The sequence continues at coordinate 54,083,750 of CM044907.1, read as the reverse complement.
GGTTTGATGCTCGGTTTACATCAAACTCTAAGTCAAAAAATCGATTTTGGTTAATGCTGAACCCTTGCCTGCTAACTGATAAATTTTTGGTTTAGTACTGGTCAAACCGGGACGGATTAATCTAGTCTATGAGACCTCTCTTAAATGCTAAAAATATCCCCATAGTGTTGGTAATTCGATTGGTTCAAACTAATTGGTTCAACAAAATTCACAGCCTAAAGAGCCCTATTACCGGCCTTTAGGGGCAACCCGGGTGGCAAAAAGTGAATTGCGTTAACAAAACAAATAAACCGAACCAATTCTGAGTTATAGAACTTGGGTTAAATCAGTGTACTAAATCAATGTTGTAACACTTGTGTTAATTAGTTAGTATATAATGATTTTTGAGATTCAAGTCAATGAGCTGACTTATGAGAGTCTTGTTGGTTTTTACATGCCCTCTAGTCTTTAAATAGACTAGTATAGTGAATGGGATTGTAACAACAACTTAGAAAATAATTTCTTGAGCAATCCTACATTCCTTTATACATTCAAAACTCTTTTCTTGTTCTAGCTTAGAATTTTCAGAAGTGAGTTTGCTAGCTTTGGTTGACCACTGTAATCAAAGTGTGATTTTGGTCCTGACTATTGAAACATGTGGTACTACTCAATAGTCTTGACAGAATCATAGGACTGAGGTCTTTGGTATTCTTCACTTTGAGGTAACACATTGACTCAATCCTGTTTTCCTTTGTATTTCATTAGTGGGTTATGTGCTCTTGAAATTTGCATGATAGTAGTCTGTGTTTGATACTAGTCTTGGCTTGTTGAGTCGGAGTTTGTTCATTCTGTGAAACCTTGATTTTGGTAGTTGATTCTTGCTGATTAAGGCATTAGACAACAATTTGACTGATTTGAAATATCAGGTCAAGACTGCCCTGTGCGGTTTATTGTCTGTACCTTAAGTCTAAATAGCTATTCCATATTTAAAAAAATTATAGAAAATCCGCTAATTAATAAGGGTATTATATGGAGAATAATTTTTTTTTTTAGAACTATATGGAGAATAATTGATTTTTTTTTGGTCGAAACTGGATAATTTATTAAATAACTGTACAAAACTGTACTAACTGTACAAAACAAATCTAGGCATATTACACATTTTAAATGCATCCTAGCAAATCAGGGCCAAGCTAGTCTAAGTTCACGAGCTCGGCGAACAGCTTCAGAGATGAAGATCGTCCATGGAGGGCATAAGAGGTCCGTATGGTGAAACTCCTTATTCCACCAATACCATAGGCTGATAATGATCTCGTGGAATTAGAATCCCCAGAAAGTTATGTTGTCGTGTTTGTACATGTTTATCGTTAGACAATTCTCTAACCATGAAGGGGTATCATGGGTGGAGGCAAAGAGGTTCCAATAGTGCCGATGGATGACCTGTTTCCACATAGTATATGTCCATGGGAAATCTCTCAGAACATGCAGAATACTTTCGGGGTAGCTGCCACAAACATTGCAGTCACCCTCATCACTAACCGATCTCGCTTGAAGCAGACCTGCAATTGGTAGTGCATCATAATTAATTTTCCATAAGAGTAGATTACCTCTCAGTGGTCCCTTGATTGACCAAATAATACGCCAGATGTTCTCCCTGGAGATTCTTGAGTATGGTGGATTTCGTGGTAGGCCGAACTAACCGAGAATTTACCTGAAGTAGTCAATTTTCAAATGATATTACCAGCCTCATCAAAGTCGAAGGCATCACGAACAGAATCTGCTGCCGAACATATATGATGAAAAATGAATGAACAATTCGACTTGGGCGTATCAAGAGATGATGATGTAAACCGAATCTCGTAGGATCGTTGATTAAAGCACAGCAAATGATTCAGCTTTGAAAAGTATATTTTTAGGGCTTTTTGAATATATATAACGAAAATAACAAAAGGATATGTAAATACTCCATCTCAGAATATTTACTACGGTGATCCCATCTCAGGAACACCAACCAATTACCCCGTCTCAGGATAATCGAAAGAAGTCCAATCTCTGAAAACTTCTTGAAAGAAACCCAATCTCTGAAAGTTTCTTATGATGAAAATTCAATTTCTGAATTTCAACCAAAATAGTTTTTTTGATTCAATAATAAGCTACCTATTCAAATACACGGAAATGCCTTATATAGGCTACAGACTCCAAGTCCAATTGTCATTTTAGCAATGTGGGACAAAATAACAATAATTAAAAATAATAATAAATATAAAAGACAATTAACCAATGTGGGATAATAAAAGACTAATTAAAAGACTAAATAAAAGACTCAATCTTCCTCTTGAATCGGGTATTATCTGGGCCACATCACATGATTCACATCTTACAAGTATTTTATAGATGAGCGTATATAGGTTCTCACATAGGTTCTCTCAGTATATACACTTTTATATACACTTTTGTAATTTAATCGTCCCATTTATTATACAGATAATATTTTTATTGTATGATCGTAGAAACCAATTTACTTCTTATGGTTTATCCAATTTGAACCTTCCGTGCATGTGAACGGGTACATGACTAGTATTATTATATCTATATGTCGTCCATCAATAAACTATTATTATCTATCTATCTAATATGGATATATTGATAGTCATCCATATATTTACAGGGAAATTAGGGATAATGACACAATCTGGAATATTTTTAAGTAACACGACAGCTACATATTTTTTATTGGGAGAATGACAACTGCATAATTTTTATAGCGAGAAGGACAAACAGTGAATCCCAAAAATTAGTGAATCTTCCCAGTGAATCCCGAAATCAGTGAATTTTGACAGTGAATCCCGAAAATCAGTGAATTTCGACAATGAATTTTGAAAATTAGTGAATTTCGACAGTGAATTTTGGTAGTGAATAAAACAATGAATATCGAACACAAGTGAATAAATAGTTTTGTCCTTTATGCAAAAGTTTCAAAAGACTGTCCTTCTACTCAATTGATGAAATATTTCTGTCCTTCACCCTCATTCCCCCTATATTTACACTATTATATTATATATTATGAAATATAAATCTTCTTTTTTTGTCTAATACAACATAAACCTTCTATCTAAACCAAACCTGACTTTGTATCCAACAATTATATTACTATTATAATAACTATTTGCGTGAACTTTATAACTATGTAATTAAAATCTATCTATAATAATTAATTCCGTGAACTTATAATTATGTAATTAAAATCTATGGGAAATTAGAGATAATGACACAATCTGAAATATTTTTAAGAAACAGGACAGCTAAATATTTTTTACAGGGAGAAGGACAACTGCATAATTTTTAGGGGGAATGAGGGAGAAGGACATAAAAATTTCATCAATTGAGTAGAAGGATAGTCTTTTGAAACTTTTGCATAAAGGACAAAACTATTTATTCACTGTCGAAATTCACTTATGTTCGAAATTCACTAATTTTCAAAATTCATTGTCGAAATTCACTGATTTTCGGGATTCACTGATTTCAGGATTCACTGGGGAGATTCACTGATTTTCGGGATTCACTGTTTGTCCTTCTCGTTATAAAAATTATGCAATTGTCCTTCTCCTTATAAAAAATATGTAGTTGTCCTATTATTTAAAAATATTCCAGATTGTGTCATTATCCCTAATTTCACATAATTTTTATAGCGAGAAGGACAAACATTGAATCCCGAAAATCAGTGAATTTCGACAATGAATTTTGAAAATTAGTGAATTTCGACAGTGAATTTAAATAGTGAATTTCGAATACAAGTGAATTTCGACAGTGAATAAATAGTTTGTCCTTTATGCAAAAGTTTCAAAAGACCGTCCTTCTACTGAATTGATGAAATATTTTTGTCCTTCTCCCTCATTCCCCCTAAAATCTATCTATAAAAAAATCATGAGAGAGCCAAAAATCCATTTTTTTATTAAAAAAATTAAGGCACAAAATTTAAAAAAAAAAGTATTCAATGAAATTCGTTGGACAAACAACCCTGAAATACCAAAAACATAACACTTTAGAAAAAAATATTAGTCCGAAAATAAAATATACATAAAAAAACTAAATATTTATTTCTCTCCTACACAATTTTTTAAGGGGATCTCTATTCACACCACAGTTGATTTTCCGTGTACCACAGTACATGTGTACTACATTAGAACTCATTCTGAGAGAGTGAGCCAATATTCAACATTTCCAATGTCGATCATGGTTCGACAGTACGGGAAGTCGCATGTTGGCTCACATAATTGTCTTTCACATGGTCGATTCTATGAAAATAGTGTGGTACACCCGTAGGTGGGGGACATCGGGTATATAATCTGTGGTGCGAATAAAAGCCCCATTTTTTAAAGCCAAATCTCTCTCCTTCTTTATGTTCGCTATCTCTTTCGAAAGGAATAGAGAAAGAAAGCACATTACATGCCCTTTGAGGCGAAGAAACTTCCACAAATGCCATTCTCATGTCTTACTACATTCTTTAGTAGAAAGATTTTTGGGTGTATGATTCAAAAGAGGTCATCGTCCTGATAGACACGACAACAGATCGGTTACCCAAAGTAAACTTCCCGTAAGGGGAAAGATTAGCAAAATTATGAACTGAATCAGCAAAGCATGAACGAATACATTTCTCTTTTTAGGATCGATCGAGCAAGAGGATTTAATGCAGTGAAGAGGGAGCAAATTATGTAGGCTGTGTCCATTCTAGAAATGTAGTGGTTGCTCGACCAAAGCCGGTCAAAGAATTGAGTCTTTGCCTGGCCAGAAGACCGTTGAGACCAAAAGCGTACCATAACATGATAAAAAAAAACTAAATATTAGTTTCTCGCCTACAAACTTTTTAAGGGGATCTTTATTCACACCACAAATGATTTACCGTGTACCACACTACATGTGCACGACAGTAGAATCGACTCTGTGAAATTCGATTCTGTGAGCCAACATTCAACTTCCGACAGTGCGGGAAGTTGCATGTTGGCTCACAGAATCGACTTTCCCTGGGTCAATTCTATGAAAATGGTGTGCTACACCCATAGGCGGGGGACATCGGGTATATCAGTTGTGGTGCGAATAAATGTCTCTTTTTTTAAAGCCGAATCTCACTCCCTTTTTATGTTCTCTATTGTAACACACCGAATTTTCAACAATGGTAAAATAGTAATTGAGATATTTACGGTGACCTAATTATTATTTTTCCTAGCTATTAATTAAAAATGATTCAATTATTATAAAAGGGATTTAGTTATTAATTTATTGGATTTAAATTAATGGCTATAAAAAGAAAAATAATCACCTAATCCCCTCATAATGTTGATTAGGGAAATTCTAGAAAAAAAAAGGATAGCGACGTGAACGCAGGAGGAAACGCAGAAAGTTGCCTAGAAGCAGAGGAAGGGAATCTGCAATCGCGCGGCTAATCCGTCAGAAATTTGGGCAGACCACAGAAGACAGAAATCATCGTATCATCAAGACGAACGTTTCCACACTAACTGTTTGCAATTCAGTAAGTTTTCGTTTTAGCCCTAATCATAATCCTTATTGTTCTCGATAAAAGTTTGATTTTAACGATGTTAAGGTTGTTTTAATCGTAAAAATAATGTTTAATTATAGTAGGTTGATCGTAGGAGTTGTGAATCGAAGATTCAAGTTGTTGCTTTCAATTTCACGTTTGATTTTGCTTTTGAAAATCGCTAAGGTAAGGGAATGTTTTTAAACGGATTTTGGGTGTTTTATCGTATTTAACTATAAAGTTATTTATACCCTATTTATTTATACGGATTTGGGGTTGTTTCTTAAAATTTTTTTATTTTTTTTTTATGTTGCCTGGTGTGCCGAATGAAAGACTCCTGTTGTATGTTGCCGTAGGGAAAAGCAAAAGAGTGATAAAAAAAATAAAAAAATAAAAAGTAAGAGAAACTTTGCAGGAAATAATTAAAGGTTTAAGAAAAATATATATAAAAATACTAAGAGAACTTTGCAGCCGTAAGATAGAAAAGAAAAATTACATATGTATTATATTTCCAGGAAAAGAAAAATATTATTAAAATAGTTGGTTTAATAAATATTATGTAGGGTAAATAATTTTATTTAATTTATGTATTAGAAAGGTATGCATAACAATGTAATATATATATATATATATATATATATATATATATATATATACTAGTATGAAAACCGTGCAATGCACGGATAATGTAAAATATGAAAATGAGTATTACCAAGAAAAGATTTGTAAAGAGATCATTATACTCAACACATTCCAAAACCACATTTAGCATCCGAATAACTATCACAAAATTAAAACAAAAGTATGTAGAGATATCAACGATGTATATTAGAACATAAGATACAAAGGTAGAGGGAATAAAGATAAACCATCTACAAATCAGCATAAGATTTAGTATATATATCGGCACACAAATCATAGATAACATCCCATATTTTTTCATCAACAAAATTTACCTATAAAAGGTCTTATGCTACCAAAAAAAAAAAAATACAATTGTAGCCTCATAGCACAATAAATTAAGTAACAAATTTATGAATCATGTAAGAAAAAATGAAGTCAAGAAATAAGGTCTCTACTTGTCTTTCTACTATTTACAACATCCATTAACAATTTGCAATTTACAACAACAATTAACGAAATTGAATCCCCGGATGGCAACATAATAGCAATCCCCAACCACAGAACCACCTCTTTCACAGCACCTAAGATTTCCCGGCTATGCTCGGCTTCAATCTGCAATGAAGATCAACACTTAACCACTATCTGCTTTAATCTGTATAGAAGATGAACACATAATATGAACATTTCTACCATCAATGAGATCTGCATATAAGCATGAGACAAAACTGAAGGTGACACAACACTACAGTGGCACCACACACACTGGTCTTTCAAAAGGCACTGTGAGACTACACTAATGTGGCACCACTTCATCATAATGCATATAAAACATCCTAAATTCCATATGAATACACATTGAAATAAACACCCAGTGACATGTACATTTGCAACTTACCAAGATAACGGCAAAAATCTCTTTGACCAGGCAAATAATACAACAAATTTTAGTGAAGGACATGTATTAAAGTGGAGATATTTTTAGTACACCTAATATCTACATGCTAATATAACATCAAACCACACAAATAAGCTTCACTTAGTTGGAAATATTTCACTCATTAACACCAACTTTGGGGAAAAAAAAAAGATGCTTACCCACATATATGATATAACAGCAAATCATACAAATAAATGAAATAAGAGCGAAACAAAGGACAGGTTGAAGACGACACCAAAAGTCGATGCCTCGATTAACCAAAACTACGATTTTGGTTGATTTAAAACGATCAAATAAAGAAACAAAAAACAGCAGATCGCTTTACCGAGCATCAATAAGCCTAAGAACATTATCCATCGAAACATTATAACTGATTTATATCGCGATAATAAACGACACACACACACACACACATACGCACATATATATATATATATATATATATATATATATATATATATATATATATATATATAATGTACCTGTTCAAAAGGACAGCTGGAAGCCAGCACCAAACGTCGTGGCCTCGAAGCAGTTTTTGGAACAGATTATGGGAAGATTATTTTGGGAGGAGATAGTGGCAAAGAACGTGACGGAGGTTCGGTAACCCTGTGCTATAAGAAAACATAAGGAAGGCTATTTGAAGAAAATCTTTTGAGGTAGTAATATTAATAGGACCGTGTATAAAGAAAATGAAATAACTACCAAATCATGAAAACGAATCCACACATGTAAACTACAGTAAGGCCGTGCACTCCCCATAGTTATCTTATCGGACACTTAACGATATTTTTGAGGCATTTTCTCGGCAAAATAAAGAAAACAAAATTAGAGGCGACACTCAAAGAAGTCATTGGTACTCAAAGTTATTGCAAGGTCAATGGGAAATATTCCAACCTGTTTTTTTTTTGTTTTTTTTTTTGCTTGCCTGGGATCGGAACCTGCAAGTTGCAATAGGAGTCAATCAATTGAACATCCTATGCAGTAAAATGAATACAAAGATATACATTAGGCTTCTTTCCCTATTAAGGATGAACAAACCCTACTTAAAAAGAAAAAAGAACACCGATCAGAATGAATATGCACTAAGCTGATGATTAGCACTGTACACACGGTCTAAAATCCAAAACATTGAAATGTCTTAAACTCAAAATATGAATTCAACAGACAATAAAAAAAACTCAACGTGAGAACACATCGAGATCACATCTTTGTAGTTTCAGAAAGCAGAATAGTAGGGTACATACGATCTGAAATCAAAATCATCAAAATCTATTGAACACAAAATATGAAACGAAAGGGAAACAAAAATCTAAACTCACCGTCAGCGGTTTATAATGTAGATTAGCAGAGTACACTTGATCTGAAATCTAAATCATTGAAATGTCTTAAAACACAACAAAAAAAAATGCATGAGAATGCATTAAAGTGAAGAAAAAAAACCATGTGGAATGCAAGAGAATTGCATTAAAGTGAAAAAAATGGTTCACGTTGAAAAAATCGCAAGTCAAATGTGGAATTCATGTTAAGTTTCTATGAGACGTGGACATCAAAATTATAAAAAGCGTTTTCTTATGGTATGCTAATTAGAGAAGTTAACAGTATGCAACTTTCACAGCATCACAATCACACTTAACAGCTGGAAAAGATTATAACAGAGTCACAACATGGCAATCACATAGAAAAATCTTATAAATGAGTGAATGGGTCGTGATAACCGCAAGAGAACACAAAGTCTGTTGCAAATATTAGCAGCAAAAATGATAAACACGTACTCGGAAATTGCATAAGAACACAAACAATGCAGCAGAGGGCACCAAAACCTTTATAAATTTATCAGCTAATACACTCATACACCACAATTACAAAGACACCAATGAAATAAAAAGATGCCCCGAGTGTAATATGATCGAACAATCCATTAGGCCTTTAGTATATAACCAAACAATGTTATCGAGCATAGATGAATAAAAAAGAGCTTGAAAAGAAAAACGCATGGCTTTAGACCACAAAGCCATAACCATCCAGGAAAAAAAAACTTAAAGTTCTCAGCCCATGATTTGACTTACCCGGTGCACCACATAAATGGTCAACAGGAGTCCTCTGTGCGACTGAGGGGTCCTCTTTGGACTATTTCCAGAACACTGCAACCAAGAACCTTATAACCAACAACACAGTACTAAAAAAACCAAGATTGAATAATATTTGTCAACAAACTTACAACCAAAAGAAAGGAAATGCTACTGGTAATAAATTTGTTGAAAAATAGAATAAGGATTCCAAATAGGTAGAGAATAAATTTGAAAGTGAAAATAAAACTGCATTGATAATATTGAACTGTTAACAAAAAAAGGGACCTAAACCAACCGAAATGCACAGCATGAGCAACGAATGGACTTCATACAAAAATCAATTGAGAAAAACAAATTGTAAGAGTATGAAATACAAAGATATAAATATTACGCACTAAAGTGCATTTTGATTGAAAAAGAAGATGCTTTAACAGGAAGAAGTACTTCTTTAGAATTCCAGTTCAACACATTAGTTTTCCTTGCATGTTGTTCCACCAAGTGAACAAATAACATCCGCAATGCCACAAAAATGATTATGCAAAATTGAAAAGAATGTGAGCAAAAGAGAATCAAGGTTACACCTTTCTTTGAACAAAATCATTATACAAAATAGAGAAAGAAAGAAAAAAAATTGAAACATAAAAGTGGTTACCATTAGAAGGTTATGCCTCCATTAGCTTCTTTCCCGTATGCATAAATCTATTTTGCCTCCATTTCCTTATTTCCTGTATGCATAATTCTCCAATAACTTCATCCTACCCACCACAAAAAAAATAAAATTTAAATCAGCCTCATATACCATTTCTACACGGAGAAAAGGGGGAAATGTCTCGGTAGACGGGAAGATACATGTAATGTGAATATGCAATTGAAACAAAAAGGACAAAACAGAAAGAAGTTTAACAGAATCCAATGTAAAAAAACAATACAATGAAGGGAGTTTACCTTATATTTTGACAATTGAAGATAAAAAATCAAAACATGGGAAAAAGAAATTTGCTGCAGACAAACTAAATTCCACACTTGTGATAATATGAAATCAAAAAATAAAGAAGGCGAGATTATTTGTATGCAGACCTTTGACGTTGTAATCGATTTCTGCAATAAATTCCACATTTTGTGATAATATGAAATCAAAAAATAAAGAAGGCGGAGATTATTTTTATGCAGACCTTTGACGTTGTAATCGATTTCTTCGATTTGGGATTAGCAAGCATATATGAGATTTGAAAGGAAATAAGGGGGTTTGCAGTTGCAACAGAGCGTGGGGGAGATCCAGGAAGTTATCTAGCAAATGCCAAACAGGGGAACGTGGAGTGGAAGAGGTTTCATTTTTTCGAAAAAGGAAGAGGTTTCATTTAGAAATGTGTGGCGTGTTTTTTCTTCGACTTTTGTCTTTAGGAATAGCCGGGTCATGGAGCGGGTAATTGGTCTAATTAGGTTAATTTGCGGTTATTTGATTGAAAATATATAATAAGATATATATATATATATATATATATATATATATATATATATATATATAATGATTATAGTAAAAGTGTGACATGTATTACGGTAAAACTCTGTTATATTAATTTTGTGTTTTTACGTGTATTACATGATACGATGTGGCTGGTATGTTTCTATTGAACATTATATGTTAATTTGCAATGTCTAACATCGACTTCTAGTAGCCTTGGTATCAAATCGCACCACAACTGAGACCCTCTGCGGGGAGAAGGTGGGAGCACCAGAAGGCTTTGTTTAGGCCTTGTGGGACATTGACTTAGTAGTCAATGATTCTTTTACATTGTGCTAGGTAGTGTAATTAGATATCTAGGACTAAAATTCCCTAAGGAACCTTATATGTGAATGAACTTGGGTGGTTAGATTAACTACGTAATGAACATATGTGATGAGTCTAAAAGCTAAAACGTTGTAATTCTTGGTGAGGCACATTTATGATTCGCAGCATGGAATCATTTCTCATAGTAATGGACAATATTCGGGTTTTTGGAAAATGTTCCACACGGAACCATCCGTGCCATATGAGGTTCTGAAAAAGTCTCGGTGCATACCCATCATTCGGGCATTGTGTCCTTGAATTATAATGTAACATAGATAATTGCTCGTGATGGTGCTAACAGACCTAGCAGAGGGGGGTGTATTTTAATGCAACATATGTGGTAGATATGTAGATCAATATGTGTAACCGTTTCTTCTACAACTTACTAAGTACGTTTGTACTTACCATCTTTTCTTTATTGTCCCCACCCCGAAAAGGTGGTTATCAGGACGATGATGAGTATGGATGCAATGATGGAGTTGATGGAGCCGACGTTTGAGCTCAAGAGATTATGATCTTATGGACGTTTATTTTATGCACTTTTTACTATTCAGTTTTGAGAGATAGACTTTATTATCTTTTCAGTTTCATTTGGGAATTAATAAGTCACAACAACATTTATTTCGTTGTTTTGTCGGTCAGTTTTATTAGACGTAGATTTTGGGACTTGATGATCCGTTCTTTGTCGTTTGACATTCTCTTCCGAGTTATCTTTTAGTTTTAAATTAATCCGTTTTTACTCTGATTAATTGTTACAAGGCTTATGTATATATTGATTTTGGAAATATAAAAATTAATATATGCATGCCGGGTGTTCTTTACGGATAAGTACTCCGTATCCGGAACGGGGCGTCACAGTTTGTATCAGAGCGAAAGTTCCTATCTTATGTCTAAGTTCGTAGCTTAAGTTGAAATTTTATAAGTCTCTTTAGCAGCTTAGCTGACCCTTTCTTCCTGACACATGGCTAAGAAAACTGCAAGGAGCACTAATAAGTTAGTCCGTTAAGTAATCAATCCTTACGGATGAAGTCTTTAAACCAAACCACATCACCTAGGATTAAGTGAAACCCCTCTAAGTAAAGTTTTGGGATCGAGTCTTATGCCTACATCTTTAAGTTGATGTCCTCTTGGTTGAATATTCCTTACACTCCCTATTATGATCTCTCCACTTCTTTCTACACCTCAATGTCAAAGCCTACACTTTATCTTGACTTATTCTTGTAGAGAACGATGTCCGAATCAACTCCGCAAATCCTCCACTCCCACTTTTCATTATTGCTTGGTTTGTGTTTATCAAAATTCTTTGACCTTGCTTTGCTCGAGATGGGTTTCACACGAACTCCATATACAATCCTATCATTTCCAAGTGTTTCTCACTCGTTTCAATTATTAGTGTTAAATGTTTCCTTGCTTGGGCACATAGTTTTCATCATCCTCGTGGTTGGCTTTATCCAACACGAGTGAATGCCTTTTGTTTTAGTGTTTTCCTTTCATGTAAACCCATTTACCCTGCTCCAAAAATTCTGAAAACTTTCAGCAAGATAGATCACTGTTTTATCTACTACTTCTCTTCTTACATCAACTCGATAATCATTATGGACTATTCAAAAAATTCATGTTAATGCCGGACACCCTGTCCAAAAAAATCTGCAGAACCACTTTCACTTCTTCTTCTGTTTTAAACAGGTTAACCACATTCAAATGACCTGAATTTTGATATGTTGCAGACAACACTTTTATCTATGACTTTACTTTTGGGATTAAGTTCAAATTCCTTTTCGTTTGATCGCAATCTGCAATTCAAATCAGTGTTTACTAATCTGGAAATTCTGGCAGCTCGTACATTCGACAAAAATAATTGTTTTTGACCGACTTCTTCTCATCCGAAAATTCTAATATTTTGCTGTCACCTGGGAAACTCCAGAATCTATATATTTTCTCCTTTGATCATGCACAAAATCCTTTTGGTTTGGGCTGCACAAGTCGATAATATCATATACGGAAAAAAAATACCATTGACAACAGCATAAAAGGAATCCTCACTCCATTGACTTAGGGTTTGGGCTAAGAGAGTAATAAGTTATGATTGTGATGTTTTAGAAGTTTTCTCGAATTTTGATCTTCTTCTAGAGTAAGTCTCTTAGTAGGATGTTTGTAAGGCTAACGTTATGGGTTCTTTTGCAGTTATAAACAAGCACAAAGACGTTACCTTCCAGTATGCCATGTTTGAAGTTCAAAACCTTTTATGCCTTTTCTAATAAATTACTTTCATTTGATTCCTCACTTGAGGTATTTGAGTTCAATAACTTCTCGACATCTTCTGTCACGAATTATCTCAGAAACATATCTCCTTAAGCCTTCCTTTGTGAACAAGTTCACTCCTTCTTACTTTTCAAAAGCAAAGAAACGAGTTCTCTCTAATGTTGCATTGTTGTACTTTCATTCCTCCTTTCAAATCCAAAATCGATTAAACATTCTAATGTCAAAACATTCTTCTTACTTGTGTTCATTCTCATCTTCCCTCTTAAGGTTAGTGTTGATATTGTAAGCTTTTCATCTAATGTTGCATGCTCTTTCGAGGTATGCATCTCACCATCTTGCTAGTCAGGTCTTTAAAGCCTACTATGACATACATTTTCAATTACTTATGCTCAACCTTTTGGCAATCTACGCAAAACCAATTCATGCAGAAGGTAGTCTTTGCCAAGATGCCTTCCAAACCTATCTTGCCAACCAACATTCGAACTCCAAAATTTTATTAATCCAGATTGATGCACCTTGTACTTTTTTTTTCAGCTTTAAATCTCTTTAAGGCCATTTAGAGCAATGAAGCACCAGACCCATCTTTTGACATTTCCTTTTTTGTCCTGGTGTTCCTATAGCAATTTTGTTACACCAGTTGAAATGTCTATTTTTTTAACCTTCTCATTCCCTCATAAAGAATAACCTTAAGCATTTATTCTTTGGCATTGTACTACACCTCTCGAGTAGTGCAACCTTGAACCCTTGAATTGGACCGTCAATGTTTTTTTACACCCCTTTTGGAAGTTTGAATTAATTTTACGAAATCAAGCTTTATCCGACATTTCTTATGTGTCTTTCATCCTTCACACAAAAACTTGGTTATCGCATACTCTTCTTTTCAATACTTTTGATTTTCCTTTACCTTACTTTGAGGAAGTTTCTATCCCATTTCAATCTTGAAATAACCACTCTAAGATGTAAACTTGGACACTTCTTAACAAATTTTATTCCTTCCTATGACCTTTTTGGTATACTCATTTTGGCCCCGTAAATTTCTCATGTTGAGATTCTTACCCCCTTATTGATTTCTCAGTTATGTAGCCTTTTTAGCTGCTCAACCTTGCACTCTTAATTTTTCTGTTGTAGAATGATCCATTGCAGCATTCATGCGAACTGAGAACCTTCTTAGTTCGCCAACATCCATTTTGTTTATCATATCCTTGATGATTAAGGTCACTTGCCAAATAATCTCAAGACCAATCTTCTTCTTTTTCCTTCTGCATTAAATGTTTCCAAGACCATCATGTAATGTTTCCCTTAACGTCCCCACTTTTTAAGGACTTATGTAAAAGCTCGCTATCTCCCTTTTAAACGGTCTGAGTTCCTTTGCAGACTACCGTATCTTGCATAATTCCACTTCCTTAAAAGAATTTCATCCACAAGATAATATTTTTGCTTTTCTTTTAGTGGTTATATTTTATACTATGATACAACGCTCACCCTTCAATCTTGAACCAACTTCAACTTTCCTCAACACGGAATCACCATGTTTTGTTTATAACCCCTGAAACCTCACTTGTTTTGAGGACTTATTGCCTCTTCTTTGGCTTACTAAGTTGACATGCCATCCTGGTGCTCAACTTGTCACTTTTCAACTTCATTTGTTTTCCAAGCTAACCCTTATTGGCATAAGGATTGGATCAGAACGTCAGAGAGAAAGTATAACAAGTCTGTGTTTCTTTTTCCCGAGAAGACTCAAAAACCCTTCAACAATAATCCTTAAGTTTTACCGCAAGCTTGTGCCACAGTGATAGAAGCTAAGATCAAAATGAGTCAATTGTGCCAAGAGTTGTGGGTCAGTTGGAAAATTTAAGCTTTCATGATTCAGTCAGCAAACACAAGCAAAGAGAGTTGTGTTGTTGATTGCAAGATCCGAGACAGTGATGAGATAATGAAGAAACAAGACGAAGATCCAGTTGTTGTCGGTTAAAAGAGAGTGGCCCGACCCCAACCAGTCGGTGGTTACGAGTTGGAGAAATATGGCAACCTTCAGTATTAGAACCGGCTTCGTGTTCCGAATGTGGAGGAATTGAGGAAGACACTGACAGATGAATCCTACTAGATAGTGATTGCATATCATCCCGGAGAAACCAATAAGTGTAGAGAGTTGATACACCAATGTTAGAGACCTTTCATGAAGATAAAGATAGCAGAGTTGCCCACAACACCAACTACCACACCAGTATCCAGATGCCACCTTTTGAAGCTCTGCATGGAAGAAAGCATGGAACGCCAGTTTTCTAGGATGAAATGGAACAGTGACAAATTACAAGACCAGAGTTGTTACAACAAGCCAACGAGATGATTTTAGTGGACCGTCGCAACCTCGAGATGGCACAAGACAGGCATAAAAGTTGGAAAGATGGAAGAAGAATACTGTTGGGGTTCGAAGATGAAGATAAAGTGTATTTAAGGACGTTTCCAATTAAAGAAGTAAGACGGTGTGGGCAAACATGCAAGTAACCCTAGATGTGAAGGCTCTTACGTGATATTGGCTAAATTCGGACCTTTAGTTTATCCATTTGGAGTTACCAGAATCTCTTTCACGAGTGTTTAACGTCCTTCATGTGTCAGTGTTAAGGAAATGCTTAACCGACATTGATGTGGAAGCAAGCTTTGACTTTGAAATACTCAAAGAGAACTTGACCTACGCGGAAGAATCAAGTGCACCTTAGAACGGAAGATGAAGAAAGTTAAGAAGGAAGACGTACAACTAGCCTTGGGTCATCGGGGCAGACACGCCAACAGAGGCAACATGAGTTATATACGACGAGGCGTTTGTGAAGTTCCAAAGTTCAAGCACCTCTCAATTATGTTCAGTTTCGAGGATGAAACTTGTTTTAAGGGGGGAAGGATGTAACACCCCAAATTTTCAACAAGGGTAAAATAGTAATTGGGATATTTACGGTGACCTAATTATTATTTTCCTAGCTATTAATTAAAAAGGATTCAATTATTATAAAAGGGATTTAGTTATTAATTTATTGGATATAAATTAATGGATATAAAAAGGAAAATAATCTCCTAATCCCCTCATAATGTTGATTACGCAAATTCTAGAAAAAAATGGATAGCGACATGAATGCAGGAGGCAACGCAGAAAGTTGCCTAGAAGCAGAGGAAGGGAATCTTCAATCGCGTGGCTAATCCGTCAGGATTTGGGTAGACTCAGAAGACGGAAATCATCGTCTCATCGAGACGAACGTTTCCACACTAACTGTTTGCAATTCAGTAAGTTTTCGTTTTAGCCCTAAAATCATAATCCTTATCGTTCTTGATAAAAGTTTGATTTTAATGATGTTAAGGGTTGTTTTAATCGTAGAAATAATGTTTAATTATCGTAGGTTGATCATAGGAGTTGTGAATCGAAGATTCAAGTTGGTTGCTTTCAATTTCACGTTTGATTTTGCTTTTGAAAATCACTAAGATAATGGGATGTTCTTAAACGGATTCTGGGTGTTTTATCGTATTTAACTATAAAGTTATTTATACCCTATTTATTTATACGGATTTGGGGTTGTTTCTTTAATTATTATTATTTTTATGTTGCCTGGTGTGTCGAATGAAAGACTCCTGTTGTATGTCGCCGTAGGGAAAAGCAAAAGAGTGATATAAAATAGGGGGTTGAGGAAAAAGGACAAAAATATTTACAAAATGAATAAATATGACACACTCTTTTTTTTAGTTGCAAAAAGGACAAAATAATATCAGACGGACAAAACTACCCTTTATAAGGACGCGCGCTCTTCAGCTAATAGCTTAACACATTTTCTTCCGCTTACAGGTTTCATGTTCAGGGTTTTTTTTTGGTTTTTTTTTTTCAAACTATCGTAACTTTTGATTTACATCTTCGATCGTCAAAATTATTTCACCAAAATTCATATTTTTTTTTGCTCTTTAATTTGAACCCAAACACGATACCCTTCCGACTTATATTTGGAAAGCCGAAAAATATTTGTATTATCGGAACGTTTTTTTTCTTATAAACGACCGTAACTTTTGATTTAGAACACCGATCATCAAAATTGTTTCACCAAAATTCATATTTTTTTTTATCTTCATTTTGAGACCACGTTTGATACCGTTTCGACGTAGTATTTGAAAGCCGAATTTTATCGAAGCGTTTACACCAACACAGTAACACACATACAAAGTAACAAACCAACAAAATAACACACTAGTCTATTTTTGTTCTCAACAAAGTAACACCCCAACAAAGTAACACGCCAACAAAGTAACACACTGGTCTATTTTTGTTCTCAACAAAGTAACACACCAACAAAGTAACACACTAGTCTATTTTTGTTCTCAACAAAGTTCTCAACAAAGTAACACACCAGTCTATTTTTATTCACAACAAAGTAACACACCAACAAAGTAACACACCAACAAAGTAACACATCAGTCTATTTTTGTTCTCAACAAAGTAACACACCAACAAAGTAACACACCAGTCTATTTTTGTTCTCAACAAAGTAACACACCAACAAAGTAACACCAACCAAGTAACACACCAACAAAGTAACACCAACAAAGTAACACACTAGTCTATTTTTGTTCTCAACATAGTAACACACCAGTCTATTTTTATTCACAACAAAGTAACACACCGACAAAGCACACCAACAAAGTAACACACTAGTCTATTTTTGTTTTCAACAAAGTAACACACCAGTCTATTTTTATTCACAACAAAGTAACACACCGACAAAGTAACACACCAACAAAGTAACACACCAACAAAGTAACACAACAGTCTATTTTTGTTCTCAACAAAGTAACACACCGACAAAGTAACACACTAACAAAGTAACACACCAGTCTATTTTTGTTCTCAACAAAGTAACACACCAACAAAGTAACACACCAACCAAGTAACACACCAACAAAGTAACACCAACAAAGTAACACACTAGTCTATTTTTGTTCTCAACAAAGTAACACACCAACAAAGTAACACACTAGTCTATTTTTGTTCTCAACAAAGTAACACACCAACAAAGTAACACAGTAACACAGTAACACAGTAACACACCAACAAAGTAACACAGTAACACAGTAACATAGTAACACACCAACAAAGTAACACACTAGTCTATTTTTGTTCTCAACAAAGTAACACACAAACAAAGTAACACACTAGTCTATTTTTGTCCTTAACAAAGTAACACACAAACAAAGTAACACACCAACCAAGTAACACACTAGTCTATTTTTGTTCTCAACAAAGTAACACACCAACAAAGTAACACACTAGTCTATTTTTGTTCTCAACAAAGTAACACACCAACAAAGTAACACTAATCTATTAGAAAGTTTAATGATATGAACCAAGTAAAAAACACAATCAATCTCCTTTAAAACATCATAGATGCATCCTTAATCGAAACCTTAAACTGTGGGATCACCAATATGATCAACCACAACAGACCTACCATTATTTTTGTTCTCAACAGAACTATTAGTTTCAGCTCCATGGTTATCAAAAGAGTTGACAATGGTAGCTTCAATATCTACCATGGCAGTTTCAATACCTGCCTTGGGAAAAACTTCCAAAGGTTGAATACATTAAATACATGTACCAAAATAACTTCCAAAGGTTAAGCTCAAAAGATGCCATGAAGTAGAAGATTGTGCTATAAAGAAGTGTCTGCACTAAAACATATGGGAATTCTATTGCAACCTGCAAGACAAGAGAATATGTATGTATGATCTGTTATTATGCCAGTCTGAATCGATTCGGTTTGAAAAGTTTTCTCCAAAAGATTCATGCCAGTGCGAATGCAAATGGTAGTGCAGAATACATCCCTGCTGCTCTCTCTCTATAGGAGACAAATCTCTCAATAGCAACCACGGGTTGGGCGGACATTGCATTTGTAACCCCGATAAATAAAACATCAGAATACATGGATCCCATTGCATTGAAGATTTCTTGCTGTGTTACAAATGCCTGATAATATATTTAAAGTTTAACTACCCAGCTACCATGTGAATGATTCATTTTTTTAATCTGTATTTGACAATCCACCCATTACCACCAACTCTCTTTTACACAATTCACCAAATCCATCGATTTCCTTCTGCCAGAATGTTTGTGTGAAGAACTTATAATCCAATTTCCAGAATTAAATTTGCAGAAAATGGCAGAATAAAGGGAGAATTGAAGAAGAAAGGATCTTTATATAGAAAACGAGGGAATTAAGGAAGGGAATTCAGATTGACACATCAGATGAGATTTTCTCGAGCTCAATGCTGCAGATAACTCAAGCTGTTGATCTTCAACGTCATTTGCAATGTAGAAAGCAGAGCGTGCTTCTATTCTGTATAAATCTCCTGATTTCAGCTTGTTTTCTGCTAATTCATCTTTATGAACAGCTTCAGAAATCACAGCACCCCAGGATTTCGCCGACCCATCTAACCACCGACAGCTTCACAGGCGGCAATGCATAAAGCCGGTGCGGTGGATTTCGGTGCTGCAAAGGTAATGTAATTCATGGGCTCGAATACTTCTAGTGGAGGCTGAATTGGGATGGATTTATTGAGATGGGTTTCAAAATCTGCTTTAATATTTGCCCAGTAAGCTTGATTCTGGAGAGCAATGAAGAAGGAGAAGCCATGGATCTGGGAAATCCAGAAGAATTTTTTCGGACATTGAAGCATGAAGGTGCTCTTGCCATTATTTGAGCTGTGCTTTGATTTTGGAGATATTTTGAGAGAGTATAATATTCCCTATGAAATAAAAATAAAAAGTAAGAGAAACTTTGCAGGAAATAACTAAAGGTTTAAGAAAAAAAATATATAAAAATACTAAGAGAACATTGCACCCGTAAGATAGAACAGAAAAATTACATATGTATTATATTTCCAGGGAAAAGAATAAGATTATTAACATAGTTGGTTTAATAAATATTATGTAGGGTAAATAATTTTATTTAGTTTATGTATTAGAAAGGTATGCACAACAAAGTAAAATAAATATATAATGGTTATAGTAAAAGTGTGACATGTGTTACGGTAAAAGTGTGCTATATTAATTTTGTGTTTTTACATGTATTACATGATACGATGTGGTTGGTATGTTCCTATTGAACATTATATGAGAATTTGCAATGTCTAACATCGACTTCTGGTAGTCTTGGTATCAAATCACACCACAACTGAGACCCTCAGCGGGGAGAAGGTGGGAACACTAGAAGGCTTTGTTTAGGCCTTGTGGGACATTGACTTAGTAGTCAATGATTCTTTTACAATGTGCTAGGTAGTGTAATTAGATGTCTAGGACTAGAAGTCCCTAAGGAGCCTTATATGTGAATGAACTTAGGTGGTTAGATTAACTACGTAATGAATATATGTGATGAGTCTAAAAGCTAAAACGTTGTAATTCTTGGTGAGGCACATTTATGATTCGCAGCATGGAATCATTTCTCATACGTAACGGACAATATTCGGGTTTTTGGGAAATGTTCCACACGGAACCATCCATGCCATATAAGGTGCTGAATATGTCCCGGTGCATACCCATCATTCGGGCATTGTGTCCTTGAATTACAATGTAACATATATAATTGCTCGTGATGGTGCTAACAGACCTAGCAGAGGAGAGTTATTTTAATGCAACATATGTGGTAGATGTGTAGATCAATATGTGTAACCGTTTTTTCTACCCCTTACTAAGTACGTTTGTACTTACCCCTTCTTCTTTATTGTCCCTACCCCGAGAAGGTGGTTATCAGGACGATGATGAGTATGGATGCGATGATGGAGTTGATGGAGCTGACGTTTGAGCTCAAGAGATTATGATGTTATGGACGTTTATTTTATGCACTTTTTACTATTCAGTTTTGAGAGATAGACTTTAGTATCTTTTCAGTTTCATTTGGGATGTAATAAGTCACAACGACATTTATTTCGTTGTTTTGTCGGTCAGTTTTATTAGACGTAGATTTTGGGAATTGGTGATCCGTTCTTTGTCGTTTGACATTCTCTTCCGAGTTATCTTTTAGTTTTAATTTAATCCGTTTTTACTCTGATTAATTGTTACGAGGCTTATGTATATATTGACTTTGGCAATATAAAAATTAATAAATGCATGCCGGCCATTCTTTACGAATAAGTACTCGGTATCCGGAACGGGGTGTCACATCTATATCTTCCGAAATGAGTAGAGAAATAAAGATCTTTACATGCCCTTTGAGGTGAAGAAACATTCACAAATGCCTTTCTCTTGGCTTACTCTATTCTTTGGCAGAGAGGTTTTCGGGTGTATGATTCGAAAGAGGTCATCATCCTGACAGACAAGACAAAGAATCTGTTACCCAAAGAAAAACTTTCCGGTAAGAGGAAAGAATAGCCAAAATTTGATCTCAGTCCGCAAAGCACGAACTGCTACATTTTTCTTTTTAGGACCGATCGAGCAAGATGATTCAATGCTCTTTAGAGGGAGACAAGTTATGTAGGTTGTGACCGTTCCAGAGATGTAGCGGTTGCTCGACCAAAGCCGGTCAAAGAATTGATTTTATGCTTGGCCAGAAGACCAAAGGGACCAGAAGTGAAGCTGCTTACCATAACCTTTTGTTAGAATAGTCTATGAGGATTTACAAGTGGTAAAGCAAATGCAGACTTCCGCTATCGAACGAATAGTGTTATCACCCATGGAATTCAAAAGGAATACCAACGATCATCCATTGTAGCATAGGCTTTAGTTTGTATTTTATTGGTATGAATCCTATTCATACCAATAAAATACATAATTTTATAACTGAAAATGTTTATAACATTTTTGTTTTAGAAAAAAAGTTTATTTAAAAGAACGCTTATGAGTAAGCGAAATAAAAAAAATGATATCATGCATAAAATCATTGTATAACAATTATCGCTTTTTGACGTATTTTTTTTCTTAATGAACGTACTTTATTTATATTAAAATATATTGTTTTTAATTTTAAAATTAATAATTTAGCCAAACACGTGTGAAGCACGTGTATTTTGCTAATTTGTTAAACTGCTGGAAGATGCTTTCCATGGAGTTACCTATGGTTTATTATTCTACTTATTATTATTAAATAGTAGTTTCACTTGTTCAAGGACGGAGGTAGTATAGAAAGGTAGGGGGGCTAAGCCCACCCGAAAAAAAAATATTACACTAGAAAATATGTGTAATCTAGTCGGATCCATAAAATATTCTTAATCCAGCCCACCCGACGAACTCGATATAGTCTATTAGCCCACCCCAAGTTCAAATCCTGGCTCCGTCCTTGCACTTGTTCATTACTGTATACATTCATCTGAAAGAATCTACTCTGTTCTTTTACTTTTCCTCTAATGTTTTGCTTATAGCTTTCTTTTGTTAAACATTGTTAGCTGATTTCTTAATACTGATTGGTTGCGTCAGGAACACATTGAAGGTCATCCAGTCTTTGCGAATTCGGAGATACGGATGAGTTTTTTCAAATTATGTTGTTGCACTGTGTTTGATCATTTTTTCGTTATTTCACTAAAGCCAAATTTGTTTATTACATTTTGTTTGCTTTAGCTATATATTCTACAGGTACAAAATTCTACAAAGAAGCATTTGAAAGAGAATGATGTCGCAGAAATTATACTGTCTTTCATGTGGTTAGCATTTTATTTTTTGCTCTTTTATGTAATAGTTTTTCATTCAACTTGAAAAAGGTTAAATGCGATGTGTTGTTTCTCTTAAATCCATTGTTGAAATTTGTCCAAATTCTGAAGCAACTAAACGGATTATCGGCTAGAAATGACATTTTATTTTACCTTGTAGTATATTATGATGGGTTTTAGCTGATTAGACGCAAAGCAAAGATCTTTTTCAGTGACTCCCTGTACTTGTCTGTCTGTTGTTAACCGGCCAGTTGCATAGAGGTGCAGTTCTTTCCGGTGATTGCTTGATTTTGTGTGGGAATTATGGAGTATAAATCACATTCATGTTCCGGGAATTTACGCCTAATGGATTACTAAATATTCAACTACCTCCTTTAATGTTTTGATTATGGTTTATGGCTACAAAAGTTTCTTTCTTTGCAAATGATGGTTTATGGAGTGAAATGCTATTTTCAGTGGCAAATCATTTGAAACCTTTTTGTCAATTCATTTTAGGGAATTAAGGATTATTGCAGCTATATAACATGTCATCTATAGAATGATAGTTTAGATCTACAATAATACGGAACAAGGATCGTACCTTCAGCCATAGTATCCGATTGATGAGTTGATTCACCTCTTGATAAGCCGTTTAGCCGCCAGCCACCAGCCGCCTATGAAACCCTGGAATAGAAGAAGTCCATATGCATTGGTAACGGCACATGGTGCTTTTAGGTCTTCTGGTCTATGCCTAATTTTCTGTATGATCATCCACCGATGGTACACAGGCAGTCTATATATAGGCAAGACTAGG